>APFE031351880.1:6787-33507 GCA_000404065.3 Pinus taeda | reverse complement strand
TTAACTCAAGAAATTTAAAAATAAAAAAATCATTAAAAATATAATTAAACAAAAAATATCCCTCAAATTCCAGCGAAAAATAATTGTCTAGCCTCAATAGACTTATCCTATTTTCAACATCTACTTTATAAATTTATATTTTTACAACTCCACTACTTAATAAGAGAGATTAAAATAAAAATTATAACACAACTTCACTCTAACCAGTTTAACTTGCGATTTTACAACCAACCCCTCCATAATTGTCTAGCCTCAATAGACTTATCCTATTTTCAACATCTACTTTATAAATTTATATTTTTACAACTCCACTACTTAAATAAGAGATATTAAAATAGAAATTATAACACAACTTCACTCTAACCGGTTTAACTTGCGATTCTACAAACAACCCCTCCATGATTGTACAACCAAGAAACATTGAAACTACAAGAACGTGTTTTAGGTTAAAAGTACACTTCATTATCTGCCTTCCTATTTACGTGAAGTTGTCAAAGTCTGCGTTAGGCAGGCAATTTTGCAGGGGTGAAGGTGCAATGGCCAGAGAACAATAATAAATAAAGATAGTAAATGTGAAAAAATGATAGTAAATGTGAAACGGTGATTCTGAGAATCACCCTTTCACATTTACTATCCTTTATTTTTTGCCATTGAATTCAAATACGTTACCATTGAAATTTTAAAAAATTAGTATTTTAAACAAAAATAATAAATATTATAGAATATGTGAAAAATTTATGTAAAATTTTACTATAAATCAATAAAGTTAGTGTTCTAATATGTTCTAATGTGAAAGGGCAATTCTGAGAATCACCAAGCCACCTCGCGATTCTCAGAATCACCCTTTCACATTTACTGTCCTTTCACATTTTGTAAACATATTTATTATAATAGTATCCAAATGAAATGACTGTTGTCAATAATATTTTTGGTCTAAACTATTATAGTTTTAAATGGTTATAATGTTTTCATTTTCAAAAAATATTAAATATATTTAAAAACCTATTTTAACTCAAGAAATTTAAAAATAAAAAAATCATTAAAAATATAATTAAACAAAAAATATCCCTCAAATTCCAGCGAAAAATAATTGTCTAGCCTCAATAGACTTATCCTATTTTCAACATCTACTTTATAAATTTATATTTTTACAACTCCACTACTTAATAAGGGAGATTAAAATAAAAATTATAACACAACTTCACTCTAACCAATTTAACTTGCGATTCTATAACCAACCCCTCCATGATTGTAAACCAGCCCCTGATTCTCCAACCCCTCCATGTTTGTAAACCTGCCCCCGATTCTCAAAATCGCCTCAGCTGAGATATTGGTAATGTATTTGAATTCAACGACGAAAAATGATTGTAAACCTGTGGGGATTTTCTTTTTCACCAAGAATTTGAAGATATGGATGAAGGCATTTCTTTTCATGAGTAAAAATTGTCTGTCAAAACATGCTTTGAAAAGTCCAATTTTGCTAGTGATATGATGACTATAATACCATGATTGTAATGACTTTGTGCGTTTATGATTAAGATATGATGACTATAATACCATGATTGTAATGACTTTGTACGTTTATGATTAAGAGTTCCTTGAGAATATATATATATATATATATATATATAATATGAGAATTTTGTGAAAAGTAAAAGATTTCTATAGATATTTTAGAGTATATTTCAAAGTTATATGATGATAGCAATGACTCTTGGAAAAGTTATGTGGGAAGATGTTAAATATATATCATTAAATTAAACTAATATAATATTATGTTATATAGATAGATAGATAGATAGATACTGTTAATATAGTTTATATCAATATTCAAATATGTAATTTTTTTTGGAAACTGAAACAAATTAATAACTTGGAAATCAATGTTAAATTTTGTGCTAAATTATGTAACCTACCTAACAAAATGAACATTCACATAATTTTTTTTTGAAATAGCATCAAATATAATTTTATACATTTAAGATTACACATATAGGCTTTATTAATGCATCAATTTTAAAACACAACCTCCAAACCTAGGCTAGATTCTAGTTCATAATTACATTCCCATTGGAGATGCATAAAAAGAAATAGTTATGCTTGTATTCTCAAACATATTATCATAATTTGTAATCTTACAGGTGTGTTACATGTGTGTTATATATTGTGATCGTGAGTTATAATTGTGAGTTTCTAGATTACTATCTTTAGCTAATCAAATCCACCTTCTTAGAGCATGAATAGGCCTAATGGTTAAGAGCATGTGTTTCCTGCTACGAGATCACAGGTTCAAAAACCAGAAGGGGTTAGAGTAGATATGCCTTCGTAGACATAATAATCAAATCGTTGCGTGGAGGTGGGTCTCTTGTCCCACAAACAAGGGGGTCTTATACACCAAGTTGGTGTCTAGCTTGGCTATGACCTTAAAATTGGATAGTGGTAATAATTAAGATATATATTGTTAGAAATTCATAATCTATAAGGGTGAAAGCATGGAGCTGGGTTACACTTTTTGGCAAGCGATGACACATTTGGGTGGAAAAAATGATTGCTCGATTGAGCCCTTTTTAAGCTCTCGATCGATCCGTTTGAGCACTTAAACAATGTAACCCAATGTTATTTAGGAGATCGATTTAGCCATGTCTTTGCAGTAGTCAAATGAAGGAGATTGGGTTTTGAATTTATTTTTTGGCTCAGGTAAGTTTTATTATATGGAATTGAATTTCAATATGTTACTTATTAATTTATATGTCATTGTACTAATTTACTTCATTATTTCTTTTATGCTTGATAATTAGGTACAACACTAACATGTTTCCTTCAAAAAGGAAGAAATTGCATTCCCATTGAAAAAGATTCAATACGGTGCAATTTTATTTAGCAAAGAATTAACGCTCTTTAATTTCTTCCAGATGCAATGAAAGAAATTGAGTTGAAGAAATGAGACTTTAGTGAATCACATGTGGCGAAAAAGGCAAAGGAATCCCAACCACCATTACATGGAATGATTGGAAAAGCATACATTGGGAGATTCACAGACATCAAAGATCCATTAGAGGAGGAAAATGAGCAAAATGAAGCAAAAAATATTGTGGAAGAAGACAATGATGAAACTCCAAAGGACGAAGAGTTTGGATTACGTGACATTGTTGATTAAATTTAAGTTATGCTTGGAAATGAAGCTCATTTTTGGAAACTATTAATTAGTTATACTTGTAATATTTTGACTTTGACATTTTATGAGAAGAATAAGCACTCAATTAAAGTTGTTATGTGTCCAATATTTGTATTGTGTGATTTTCGCATTCATTTTTATGTTAATCATTATTTTTTTGAAAAAAAACAATTATTATTATTATTTTTTGACACGACATTCATTAAAAAAAACCTATTATTATTTAACCATTTTTAATTAAAATTTTCCTATAAAAATTGTGATTTTAACATGTCATCTCTAGCAAAAAAATCACAAAAAATTATCAAAACATGTAGTTTTTAGTTATATTTATGTTAAAAATGGTTTTTTTTTTTGTCAATTGTTAAAAATTATTGTTTTTTAGAGTCAATTATTTCATTTGGATTGAAATATTAATTAACGATGTATAAATATGTAGAATATCGAAAATTCAAAATATCGACCTTCTTTTTTAAATATGAAAAACAATAAAAACCTCACTAGAAAAAAAATTAAAATAAAAACAAGAAAATATGAAGAAGAAGACCACTTCAAAAATTATTAAATTTAGAAAATAATTACTTACATTTCATACATTGGAAAGTTTAAAGTCAAAAAATAGGTCTTTAAAAAAATGGTCTGATGCAGAATTACCACTTTTTAAATCAGCATGAAAATTACTACCATTCTAAAATGTAATGTACATAGAAAAATTGAAGTGCCAAAAACTATGCTCTAAAAAAAACGTGTATTCCGCATCACCCATTTTCAAAATCGGGTCACTTTTTTGCTAACTCTACAAAACGGGTAATAGTATCAGTTCCCGTTTCAAAGTTTACATTGTTTACATGTAGATAAAGATTGTTATTATATTTTTTTCTTGGTAAAGAAAATATATTACTACATGTAAATAAAGACTGTTATTATATATTTTTCTTGGTAAAGAAAATATATTACTGCATGTAGATAAAAATTGTTTTATATATATATTTTTTTAGTAAAAAAATATATTACTACATATAAATAAATATTATGATTATATAATTGCAACATTAGAAGATAAGTAACCTTGTTTGTCTTTATATAACATTGCATATGCCTTTTATATAATAAAAGATAAGGTTCATGCTTTTTTCTTAAAAAGGGATTTTGTACCGGTGTATGAAATAATAACAAATCCAAGTTATTTTCCTGGAAGTAAATATAGATTAAAGAGGGTAATTTGTGAAATATTTTCATGGGTGGTGAAAAATAAAAGATAAAAACTAATTAGATTATTTTTCTTGGAAAGTGGGATTTCCTTTGAAATGTGTAGTTTTAATAACTACCTTATGTGTTTATAAGACATAAGTCTTTGTTGAAGAAAAAATAAGTAACCATGACCTTTTGGTTAATTAGAATAAATAAATCTTGTGTTGTTCTTAAAAAAACACAATGGTTTTGTGCTTAGTCACAGTATAATAGGAAAAGATTAGTTATTTAATAAATCGATGGAAAATATTTCCATAGATTCTCATGGTTAAGAGAGTTCTTTTAAGAAAGAATACATAGCTATAAGAAAATATAATAACTTATGCATAGATCAAACACACAAAGATAATATAGTCATAGGAATCTTCTTTGGAAAGAATATGTTTTTCTTATGGGTGAAAGATAAGTCAATAGTGTTAATTCCTTTGCAAGAGTTTGCAAAAGTTACATGTTTTGGTGGGTAAAAAGATAAATGATTTGTCTTGTATATTTGATAGTTTGATTTAATTGCATGGTTTAATGCATAAAGTGTTAACATTATTATTATTTTAATTCTTATGCCCAAAATAAAAGTTGATTATGATACTTTCTTGAAAACAAATGCATGAGAACTTTGTTATGACACTTTCTTGGAAACAAATGCATAAGAACTTTTTACATTAAAAGATAGATAAACTATGTTGGGTTCTTGAAAATAACTATGTGAAAAGAACACATATGTAGGAGTATAGGAATAATAGTTGATTACATGCATGAAAATAGAACTATTGTGTTAGATCATTTAAAGAGAAACATGGATTTGTAGAGCTATTATGTCAGATCTTTTAAAGAGAAACATGGATTTGTGTGCAGAAAAGAATAAGTATTATGTTAGATCGTGGAAAGTAAAACAAATACTTACTTGCAATAAACACACTAGCTTTCATTTGTAAAATACATATATCCACATGCAAGAAATAATGAATAACACATTAGTTTTGTTTTAGAGCAATGCATGCCTTTGTGCATACAATATATTTTGTAAATAGCTCTATCTCGTGAAAGATGATTTTTGAAAAGGGACTTGCATTTGCTTGCACGCTAATGATGTCTATCATGTTAGCCTTGCCTTAGAAGGGGCATGTATTTTTATGTATTATAATAATATATATTGTATTGGAAATATTACTTAGTTACATGCATAAAGAAGAAGTTAAGGGGTTATCTCTCAGCGAATAAGTTTTTATCTAATTACATGCACGGAAAACAAAGATAAGTTGCTAGTATCCTTTAAATGAAATGAATAGTTACAGTGGTTTCCTTTGGATATGAATGTGAGCTAGTGCGAGAATGATCATAGTAACATGGTATTATTTTGACATGCTTGATAATTATTTGTTTATACATGCACAATGTTGTTAGAAGAAGTGTGTTGTGCTATTAAATTTACATCTCATGTATGCACATGAATAGATATTAAAAGATCGCTTTTAAAGATTGATTGTTGATTGATTAATACTCTATCTAATCATGTTACCAAAGCTTGTTGACGACAACAATGACATGAAAGGATGATGATTTGTGCCATAGACAAATTATGTTTAACATTGTGGCAGATAAGAACTAATGATCCATGATGATGAGTACGATTTGCATGATGGTCCATTGGCGGAACAATCATGCCACAAGGATATATAGAGTGGTGATTTATGGGTAAATGGTTTCATGACGATTGCAATAGCTTTTACTTGGGTATATATTATTTTAATGATATTTATTTGTAATGTTTTATAACAATGGATAAGGGATGGACTCCCTTATAAGCCATTGAATGAGGGGTGAAAACCCTCACGAGCGTTTAATAATAAAATTAAACGTTTTCTGGTTTTCACCCTATGGGGTTTGTAGGGTATATTAGTGTTCAATGATGTAATTGACTAATGTGTCAGTTTGATGATGTTAATTCCCTGCCTGATGTGATGCTCATAATGTAAATCGTGTGATTAATTAATCTGGTTAAGGGAATCATGAAATGGATGCAAGTTTCATCATACAACTTATGTTAATATACTACAACATTGTTTGTTAATGGTTATACAACTTACTATTCCTCTATTGAGAGTTGCTCTATGTAATGATGAAGATTCTATCTAATGGTTAATGAAGAATTTGGATTAGTAATTTGGATAGTAACCTGTGGATAAATTGTGATTTTTTTTTTTTTTTTAAACTCCATGCATTTTCATTCAAGGTTATCGGGGTATGTTACAACATTTTGAAGCTCCTCGTGCGGTTTCTCCAACGATTCCTCCATGAGCCTGGTAGCATTCTAGCACTTTCAAAGAGATTAAACACAAACCAAAATTACCCATACTAGCTAAACAATCTTCTAAATGGAATGCTTGCTTCTTTGGCTAAAAAAAATCAGAGTCTTTGCTATCCCAGGTACTCCTAGAGGAGAATTGCTTGAGGAAGACGACCACCGAGTCCAGTTTCCAAATCGGCGGTAGGAGGGACCAGAGTTTGGGACTCAAATGCCTTGCAGGTCAACGATACATAAGACATGAATTGCCCATTTTGTGCTATTGGGCTATAAACACGCATTCTCCACCAATCATCATTAGAGGGTGGACAACTACATTAGATTAGAGCAGGGGAAGAAACTTGCAGTTGAAGTTTGTGGGAGTTTGAATCCTGAGATCAAGACTTCTACTCATTTGACAAAGCCTTTGTCTAACGAGGACACAATTTCAGGCTACCGAGATCAAGATTTCAACGAGTTAGGATAACATAATTTCCTAAATTTCTCACTGAAATCTGGTGCATTTATTTTCAAGAAATTCAATTATGGGAGTGTTTAAATATTTTCTTGATGGTTTAAATGGATTTAGCATTATCAAGAACCCTTGGGAACCCAAAATAATCAATCAACTATAATCTGAATTTTCAAAAATTTATACCAGATTTTTTCAAAATCACACATAAATTTCTATTGTATATTGTGTTTCACATAAAATTGTAATGGGTTTACACTACACATTTCACAAACGACTACTCTCTTCATGCCACACCATAATTGATGACACTTCAGCGTTATCAAGAACCCTTGGGACCCAAAATCATCAATCAACTATAATCCAAATTTTCAAAAATTTCTACCAGATTTTTCTCAAAAACTTACTTAAATTTCTGTTGTATATTGTGTTTCGCGTAAAATTGTAACCGGTTTAAACTACACGTTTCACAAACGACATCTCTCTTCATGCCACACCATAATTGATGGCACCTTCACTACATCTAGCGCGCCAGAGTGGGTGACAACTTCAAGGAAGATAACACCTTGGGTTTTTCTTCAACAATGGTTCTTCTATATATGCATAACACAATTTTTATCTGCAACAACGATCACAGCGGTGGGAAAACCATTGATATGAAAAACTAATTTATTCGCAACTAGTCTACTCCACTTTCCATTTTAATCTATTCCTATGGTAGAATTAAAGTTAAAGGCTTTCGTTTTTTTGGGCCCTCTCATGAGGGAGTCATGTTCGGCTTGCTGTAAAATCAAATTAGAATTGTATAAAAGTTTTCGAATAAATTTTCAAGATAGTGAAGCTACTTTGATTGCATAATCAATAAAGCAACTAAATCTTTCAACCACATGCCCATTTAAAAAGTTTCTAATTGAACATACTCCTCGACCCTACTATCACACCTAACATAAGTAAGAGTTACATATTAAACAAGAAATTGGTCACACTACATGGTAACCACCACCACCACCATGGTCTTAATTGAAATGCCCATATTATTGGATTACTAATAAATAAATAAATGAGTATTGGATTACGGAAAAGTTATTACAAAATTAAATTATGACAAATGGATCTTAAAGGATGAGGTTCTTTATAATGGATGGAGTCCATATAAGGAAGGAGAAGGAGGGACTCAAGGTATCTAGGATGGAGATGAGAAAATGTATCATTTTGGTGCTTACAACAATAAACCAAAAAAAATCTAGAATAATGATAAATTGGGAGTTAGGGATGACCAATTATAAAAAAACATGTTGATTGTGGTGAAAAGGACTTTTAACCTTAAATTCCACAACTCATTTAAACTTCATAATTAGGAATAAATTGATTTTTATCTTTATAATTTTTTTTATGAAATTCTATGTATATGTTTAAGGTTGTAAGGTAGGCTATTCATTAAATTTTTTAGATGTATTATTATTACAAGATTTTATTTAGTATTACACGTTCTATTGTTATCTATTATAAAATCTATACTAAATTGTAAGTTTTATCATTTATGGTTTAAAGAAAAAATAACAAACTTCTTATAAATGTCATTGAAAACATGCTTTTAAAATTTAACAACTATAAAAAAAACCACACTTCTAATCTATTAAGCTTAAGATGTAAATTTTTTTTTTGAGTACAAAACTTGAGGAAATATTTTCACATCAAGATATTTGATTCCTCATAGCTTGGTAGATCCTTAATTAAGATGGATCTATGTTGATTTTATAATATTATTTTATATTATATAATTTTCACATCTTTATATATAAAAGTATTGTGCATTTAGTACTAGGGAGGATGGAAGGTTTAGATATATATATATTACCTATTTCATAGGGATCCCCATGAAAATGAGTGAATCCTTTCATTAAAAAATGGAGATCATCATATGAACAAATCCATCCATTATTAATCCATTTTCCCTACTACCAATATAAATCCATATTAATCACTAATCTAGTGCCATGAAGGATCAAATTTCTTGACGTATAAAGCTCTTAAATAGTACAAAATTAAAAAACAAGTTTTCACTTCTAGAGATTTTATCTCTATCGGGTGCTCTCTAGATCTGTAATAGATGTTATTATATAATATAATATATATAAATATTATATATATATATATATATATATTATATATAATATATATATATATATATTATATATATATATATATATATGGGGTCAAAATGGACTAGAATTACAAACGTTTTAACCATAAGAATTTATATTTTCTATTGCTTCTATATATACACACACGCCCACAGACACACATATATATAGAGAGAGATCCATGTTACTAGGTGGAGAGGGATCAAATCTCTTTTCACTCATGGATCTAGGTTGGTGGATATGGTTCTAATATTCATGTATGTTTTTTAGATATTTTTGTAGTAACTTTATTTACCATAAGTTACTTCCCCCATAATTTAACCAAGCCCCTACATAAAAAATGCACAAAAATAAGATATAAATAAATATACTTATTAAGAGTCACTTCCCATCATTATTTATGTTTTTCTTGAAACTTCTGTAGGAGTAAAAAAGTAAATGTGTAGACATATTAGTGGTTACTACTACCAAAATTATGCAAGTCCTTATGCCTCAACAATTAATTAATTTGTCCACTTCACATCTCAATTTATTAGCTCATTCCAAAGCAATACTATAGGATTACAAGAGTTGTTTTAACTTATATGATATAATGGATCTTAATTTATAGCTATATTGATATGTTATATATCTTAATATGGTATGTATATTATGACTTTATTTTATCTAATTTTTTTTTGTAATTTTATTAATAAAACAAAATTACAATATAACAAATTGAATTTTATTATTTTGGTTATTTTAAACTTTTTATTATTAATTGACCCGACATTGAATGTTTACACTCATTTACAGACACTGCAATATCTATCTCATATTGGGCTCTATATTACTTTTAACCTTTTCTTTTTAATTGAGCCGACATGTAAATGTTTATAAACATTTAGACCCGTACATCACCCCATACCACACCTATAATTTTTTTATTTTTATTTTTTTATTTTCTACATTATTCCTATACCTCTCCCCACCAGCTATAGAGTGCTTCTCGATGCATAAATGATTTTTTTGCAATTAATATATTTTTAAATACACATCAATATTACTTATATATTATTTATGAGAGATATTGAATTTTAGTATTATTAGTATATTTTTTAAATGTCATATATTAATTTTAAATGATTTGTGCATTTATTTTATTATTTTTTAGAAAGTAATTAAATTTCTTTACTTCAATAATAATTGAAAGTTATTTTGATATTAAAATATTTTATTATGGTGAAAATTAAAATAATTGAAAGGAGAGACAATTAATAGCACAATGTTGAAGAGATGTTGTAATGCCTTGTCTTGTAGTGCAAACATTTTGACTTGGTTAAATTATATAAAAATAAAAATAAAAATAAAATAAAAAAATAAATTAATAACTTGAAAACAATTTTAATATATCAAAATAAAATAAAAATAACTTCATGGTATTCAACCATGGTATACGTACAATTAATAAAGTGAAAATATTTTTAGTTAGTAAAAAAAATCTTTAAAATTAAAATAACTTCATATTCTCTCATAGTATTGTTTCATGGTACAAGAACCCATTGTATTGATCCATGATATTCATGTGAAATATATCCTATTTAAAAGGAGAAATTAAACCAACCTAGATCCATCTTAACACTAGATCTACCCAGGGTCGAGACAATCGAATGTCAGATGCAACTGGATCTACCCATAGACGATCAAATCTCATGTGCAACTAGATCTACCCAGTGTCGAGACGATCAAATCTCAGATGCAACCGAATCTATGGAGGGTCGAGATGATCAAATCTCAAATGCAAACCTCTTTTAAAGTGAAAAAAGAGATTTGATCCCCCTCGGTTTGGTAGATCGAGAATTAAGATGGATATAGGTTGGTATGGAAGAGATGTGTTGTAATGTCTTGTCTTGTAGCCTCATGTAAAAAAAAAAATAACATCATAAAAATAAAAATAAAAATTACCTTGCATTAAAGTAAAAACTACCTCTAACTAATTATTTTTGACTCAGTGAAATTATGGATGGATTTTGAGCTCAATGTTGATGAGAACCCCATGGTATTCATGTTGAATATAACCTATTTATAGAGGGAAATTAAACTAACAAATTATATAACCCATAGTATTCATGTGGAATATAGCTTGTTTAAAGGGGTAAATAATGTGATGTACAATCATGTCCCATAAACCAAAAATAAAAATAAAAATAAAAATAAAAATAACCTTACTTTAAAATAAAAATTACTTCCAACTAATTAATTTAAGGGTTGAGCTCAATGTTTATGAGAACCCATGGTATTCATGTTGAATATAGTTTATTTAAAGAAGCAAATTAAACCAACAAATTAATAATTATAATTATAATAATACATTTCTTTATTATAATTAGCAATTAAACTAGTCTAGATCCATCTTAACTCCAGATCCACCAAGTGTTGAGAGGGATCAAATCTCTTAAGGTGCAAACTTCTTTTAGAGTGAAAAAGGTTTGATCCCTCTATGAACTTGGTAGATCCAGAGTTAAGATGGATGTAGGCTTGCATATATATACTAGTACAACTACATTAAAAATATTAATGTGGTTGATATAGCGAAGGATTCATAAATATGACCACACAAACTATTGCAGCACTAAGAATGCCTTACTAATGCACACATTTACTTGATTAAGCATGTATAAAGTCAACTTTAAGTTAAGAAAAAAATAAATTACACATCTTATTGTAGAATGTACCATATTGCTAAATAACATTTTCTTATATATAAATGAATGCTATAAATAATAATGAGGAAAATATCATGGAGGAACTTATTAGAATTGGAATAATCTCAAATCCCTAGGAAATTGATGGGTGGAGAGCCACATGGCACAAATATAATTTTTATGCTGTAAGACATCATTCCCTCTCGGAAAAACTCTCCTAGGTGCCACTCATGGAGGGACTTATTAGAACTGGAATAATCTCAAATCCCTAGGAAATTGATGGGTGGGAAGCCACATGGAAAAAATATATTTTTTATGCTGTAAGACGTTCTCTCTCGGAAAAACTCTCCTAGGTGCCACCTTGCACCGTTCTGCACCTTCAAATTTAATGTTAGATAATTGAACAATAGTTAACCGTTAGATTGATACTTAATAATAATTCAAGGTAAAATGTCAATTAATAATTAATAATAATTAACTATTAACAACTCCCTATTAAAACCTATATGAGCAAGAGAATGTTAACATTTTGGGAAAAACTTTTTGTAAAGTTTTTAATGTCCATTTTCAGTGATAAAAATAGACGCAGGGAATTCGATTTTGTAGTAGCTCGAGTTTTGATAGGCACGAAGACGTCATTCCTCGCCATTCCTCACTTGATCTTTTGCAACATGCTAATTTTGCCAATCTTAGAATTGTAATGCATTCCATGGTTTCTCATATCCTCGTTTGTCTTCTCTGCAAATCTTGATAAGAAGTTTTCGATTACATTTTTTTTTATAGAATTTGTTAAAGATTTGGGATGCCTTTTTGATTCGAAATATTTTTTTTCTTGGCAAAGACTAATTCTATTAACTGAAAAACAAAATAATATTACAAGGGGTTGAGGCCTCGGACAACATCAACCGAGAACACTCATCGCAGCAAAACTACCCCAGTTTAGGGAGAACCTGGGAGAACCAGTTACAATAATCTAGAGAGCAGATGTAGAAACCAGAGATAGACCGACATAACATAAGGATAAGGCGGTATAACCACCTAGCTAGAAAACAAGACTCGAAAGAAAGACAGAGACTTTGCCTAGCAACCCAGAAGATCTTTATACTGCCGCTACCCAGGAAGAATAACAAAACCATCTGGCTGTAGATGCCGAACCAGAACTGCAACCAAAACCGCCTGAACTTGACCATACGAGACACAAGCAAAATCGTAAATGTTTGGGTAGGCCTAGGTGGCCTTATATTGCCACGTCCTCATTCAGAGGCTCCTCCACCACCGGACACACGTTGCCAATCCACATATCATCGTTTCCTGCATTCTCGCCATCTGGGTGCGTCGTGAGGGGATGAGTGGCACTGGAATTACCTTCCCCGTCCACCGAGACAAAGGCTTCAAGGGGCAGAGTAATGTTGGGAGCATCGCCCCTGTCAAACATCTTCCCCTTCCAATTCTCCAGGCTTCCATCTGCCATAAACTGCTCACTGCTCTGACTGCCCGCCTCTCTACAATCGCCCTGAGAAGGCTCAAACGCCACGCGCACTATAGGATGAGGCGAGATTTCTTCTTCAGAGAGGATAATAGTGATATTAGTTGTGATCACTGGCCTATTAAGATTGCTCTGAAATTTGAAGTGAGTGGTCTGAAATGCGTTGTGCGGAATCGGCCTGTGAGCAGGGCTAAGAGGAGGCAAATCCACCAGAGAGGAGGGGATATTAAGAGGAGGTGGGGCAGGATCGACGGAACAGCTTGCCTTCAAACGCCCTTGGCCACCTCAGCTTCCCCCGAAGCGACTCCTCATACGATGGCGTACCATGTTGAGGCGATGAGGGGGAGGCGCAGTAAAACTAGAGTCGGTGTCAGGAGAGCAATAAAACAACACATGAAACCACTTCAATTGCAGAAAACAGGCCTGAGAGCTCGGGGAGGGCGGCACAATTCTAACCTCAAGGGAAATTGAAAGCTTACCACTGATAGCAGAGACTAACCTACCATCAAGACCCTCAGCTAAACAGAACCAAAGACAAGAAGGTGGGGTGCAAACAGAAAGCTTACCTCTGTTTGCAGAGACCGACCTTCCACCAAGACTTGCAGCTAGCCAGAGCCTGGGACATGAAGGCAGAACGCTAATAGTGGGAAGGATAGCCCAGAGCACCATGATAATAATAGCCATAACCTCACCTTGGACGGAGCGAGCCATTAATTTAGAAATCATACCAAATCTCCCTCGCTTAAGATTACCCATCTTGCGTCTGATAAATTCCAGGGTTGCCGCGCTGGTCTGCAGCTGGCGGTACCATGCTCATCCGCCCGTCATTAAGAACCTTGGATTTCATTAATTTCACTCGCATCCGGGTTGATTCGAAGTATTGAATGTTGATATAATTGCAGTTATTTCGAAGATTTTGACGGTTTAGAAGTATTGTAATGCATTTTCGTTATAGAAATTATTTAGTGTTAAAAGAATTTTAGTGGATTTCGTGATGGGAATTATCAAGCGCTAAAAGAATTGCAACACATTTGCGATGCCTATTCACTGTTTAAAGAATTGCAATGTTTTTTATTGAGTAAAGTTATTGAGTACTTAAGAATTGAGCGCTGCATCTTTTTGATTGAAAACGTTGAGTGCTTAAGAATTGCTCTGTATTTTCTTGATAGATAATATTTAGTTTAAAAAAAACTATTATTATTATTATAAATCGTTTAATTTTATTATTTTATATATATATATATAATATATAATAATTTAAAAATTTATTTAAATAAAAAATTTTCAATTATATATATATATATATATATTTAATTTAATATTTTTATTTATTTATTTATTATCATGATTAAAACATTAATTTTATGTTTAATTTTTTAAGTGTTCTTAAATAGGACTACATTTTTAATCTATGAATTTTCAAATTTGTTTGGGTTGATTATTTTTTACTTGTGAAATTAAATAAAAATGTTTTTTAATTTAATTTTAATTATTTATTATAAAATATAAAAATATTAATTTCTATGTTATATATTTTGGTATTTTTCTGAAAAACAAGAAAAAATTATTAAATTTTTAAATTTCAAATTTGTTTCCCTTCACTATTTTCTACTTATGAAATTAAATTTAAAAATATTTTAATAAATTGTATTTATTTATTACAAATCATTAAACTAATAATTTTCAAAGCTAAATATTTTATAGTTTTAAACTATCATCTATCAAATAGGTGGTGTGTTTCTTTTTTGGCATAGGACACAGATGGGCTCGTATCACAGTGGCGCCGATGCAATTCAGTTTGGGCGCCAGAGCTTCAAAGTTTTTCTATCGATCCTCCCTTGAAGATTTTAGATTTCCATTTGTACTTAAGTTATATAATGGTGTTTATTAACGAGTTATTTCCAGAAGGATTGGTTATTTTTGAATTATGTAATTTTCTGGTCCTTTAACTAATTATTAACCACTAATTATTGAGAGTACTTTGAAGTGTATTTTATGAAACATTCACATTTTATTCATGAAACTAACTTTCCGTCATTCCTTCGAATAACATATATCTTACTTTCTCTTTTAAAAATTTTAACACATTTTAACACATTTGCTAAACTTTTAACACATTTGAAGATATGATCGTTTTAACACATGATTTAAAAACATTATGTTCAGTTAGTACAAATTTTATAATGGATGTAAAGATTCGATAACTTTATTTTTCAAAACACATAAAAAAACATAATTATACCAGTGTAGATCTATCTTAATTATGGATCTATTAAGATAGAGAGACATCAAATCTCGAGGTGCAAACTTTTTTTTTGAGTGTAAAGCTTGAGGAAAGGTTTGCACCTTGAGATATTTGATCCCTTTCGATGCTTGATAGAGAGGGATCAAATATCGAGGTGTAAACCTCTTTTTTGAGTGCAAAACATGCGCTGAGAGGGATCAAATCTCTTGAGGAGAAAACTTTTTTTTTGAGTGCAAAAATTGAGGAAAGGTTTGCACTTGAAGATATTTTATCCCTCTCGATGCTTGATACATCCGGGGTTAAAATGGATCTAAATTGGTTATATATATTTGTATCTATGTGTCTCTTCTTTATTCTTTCTCTATCTCTCTCCCTCACTTCTCCTTCTCTCTCTCTCTCTCCACCCCCCTCTCTCTTCTCTTTCTCTCTCTCTTGCCATTTTCTCCCTCTCTCTCTCCTCTCTCTCCCCTCCTGCTCTCCTCTCTCCCTCACCCTCTCTCCGTCTCTGCCTTGTCAATCCATATCTCTCTCATCCTTTATCCCTTTATGTATTTATTTGTCTCTCCCTCTATCTCCTCCTCCAATTCCATCTCTCTCTCCACCTTTATCCCTCTATGTCTTTCTTCTTCTATCCCTCCAACTTCCTCTCTCTCTCCCTCTCTCTCTCTCCCCTTCTCTCTCTTTCGTCCTCTCTCTGTGATTCTTTCTCACCTCTCTACGACCCCCCCACCCATCACTCTAACACCAACCCATCACTCTAACTCTGTCACTATCTCCCTCCCACTCTCCTTTCTCTCGCCTCCATCTATGTGTCTCCTTCTCTCTCTCTCTTCCCCTTCCCTCCCTATCTCTCTCCTCTCCTCTTCTCTCTCTTCCCTCCTCTCCTCTCTCCCTCATTCTCTCGCCATCTCTCCCTCTCCCTCTCCACTTCTATCTCTCTATGTAATTTTTTTTTCCTCCCTCTCTCTCCCCCATCCAACTCCATCTCTCTCTCTTTCCATCTCCCCTTCTCTCTCTCTCTCTCACTCTCCCGTTCTCTCTCTCTCTCCATCTCCCCTTATCTCTCTCTCTCTTCCTTCCTCTCTCCCACCTCCCTCTTTCTCTCTCTCATCCATCACACTCTCTCTCTTTCCCTTTCCCCTTCTCTCTCTCTCTCTCTTTCCATCTCCCCTTCTCTCTCTCTCACTCTTTCTCCCACCTCCCTCTCTCTCTCTCACCCATCACTCTCACACACACTCTCTCTCTTTTCCCTCCAGCTTTGTCACTATCTCTCTCCCCCCTCTCTCTTTAAATTTTAAATTTGATTCCATGATATTATGTTTAAGAGAGTATCTAAATTAAAAAAAAAACTCAGTTGGTCGTAAAATATTAAACCTATATTTTGGATCAATCATGTCAAAGAAAATGCAATAATGAAAACTTAAAACTATCATGCACTATCTTTTCTTTATTATTATTAGCCAATTTGCTGGCTCTAATTGCTTGGATCCTTAGTTAAGATGGATCTATGTGAGTTCGCAATAATATTATTTATGTTGTATAAATTTCACATCTTTAGATATAATAGTATTCTCATTTTTAATTTTGCTATAATTTTGATTTAATTTCTATGGGAATCTTTTTAGTAGTAGTGAAGATAGAGGGTTTAGATAAATCTCAAAGTAATTATAACATTTTTCCTCTTAGATTTAATAAAAAAATGTTATAAAATTAAATTAAAACAATATATTTATAAAATAATTGACCATGAAATAAGTTATGTTTTTTAGACATGTGCTATTGATAAGCCACCATATTGACCCATGGTATTGTAACAAAGTATATTTACATTTTAATAATGTGCATGTTAATTTGGGGGTGAATATCCATGGCCCATGGTATTGTAACAAAGTCTATTTACATTTTAATAATATCCATGTTAATGTGGGGGTGAATATCCATGGTTAAGAATCACGTCATATTGTTATAAAATATTTTGATTGTGAAATAAGTTATGGGTTTTAGGAATGTGGTATTGATAAGCCACATTATTATAACAAAACCTATTCACAAGTTAATAACAAAATCAATATATAACAAATTGACTTTAACTATAATTTTTTATTATTAATTGAGCCAACATTTAAATGTTTACAGGCATGAGGTTTTATATTAATTTCAATTTTTTATTTACTAGCAATTGCACCACATGTTGCAAAGTAGCATAGGAAACAATATCATGGAAAAAAAAGTAATTTTTTTATGCAATTTTGTTTCATTACTAGAGTTTATTTTTTATGAGATGTTATTTGAGGGAGATTCCAAGTAATTTTTTTATGCAACTTTGTTTATTTATTGCAGTTTATTTTTTTATCAGATGTTATTTGAGGGAGATTCCAACGACATAGGAAACAATAACATAGAAAAAAAAGTAATTTTTTAATGCACTTTTGTTTCTTTACTTGAGTTTATCTTTTATCAGATGTTATTTGAGGGAGATTCCAACGAGGCTAATGTTCCAGAATATGTTGAAAATCAAGGTAATGCACAACAACTTAACTCCAAAGGATTTATGAAAATTCTCTTCATTAGGATTGAGGAATTGTTATAAGTAAAAGGTGTTTCACTAAACCAACAATGTTTTACCCCTCAAGAAGATGCCTCAAATCGCTAATAGAAATCTTCAGGCCCCAATTTGTCATACTATGCATGAAATATGCACAAGGTTTCCTTAGTACTCGCAAAGGGGTAAAATGAAGATGAAAGTCCCACCAAAAGATCATTTGAATGTCAAGAGACACAATTAATGGGTAAATAAAGGAAAAATGAGGACTTGAATGCCTCATTGAGAATTTAGATGAATGGAATGATGAGGAGAAAACCAAAAATGGAAGTAGACAAGGGTATGGGCATAGATGGAGATCTCCTTATGAGTGGATTAATGGTAATATGAAAATAAAGAAATCATTACAATATGGATGAAGTGAATGGCTAGTGATATGTGATAATCCAACAAATATTGGCCAATAGTGTGGGAATCTATGTGTTAAGGCTATGAACACACTGAGAAGTGATGCATGAGGCTTAACCCTAGGATGCAGCCTGAATAAACTCCTAATCATGTGGATGATTGAATGACATGCATGAGGCTCAACCCTAGGATGTAGACTTAATAAACTCCTAATCATATGGATGATTGAATGGAATGGGCACCAAAACATAGTAAGGGTCACCATGCTAGGGAACTAATGAAAGGAAGGTTGTATGTCTAGGTATATGATAAATGCTAAAGATCATTGGGTTAATTTATCCACGTAAGCAAGGGTGGTCCAATAAGGAATTTGAACGGGAAAGAAAGGGAAATACAACATTCTCAAGAGAGATATGTTATGATAAACACCACTTGAAGAAATATAGCTGAAGAGGACCACTTTGGGTAGCGAGATAAGGGAATGTATGGAGAATTCATAAATGGAAGTAAGTCCATCAATATTGAAGTGTAAATGTTCTTAAGAAAAGAAAAATAATGCATATATATTTGAATTAATAACGTTACCTACTTGAATGACCCCATCAGTAAAGGCTTCCCAAAGAAGTTTCAAAGCAAAAAAATCTAAGAATGGATTTCTTTAAAAAGACTAAATTCACTTTTGCATACTAAATTTGAAGAGGAGGAGGTAGTCCCAAATCTTTATATGTTCACCATAGACATATTAAATTTGAGAATTTTAGTTAGTAAGTCTAAAGGCATGTGTATCAAAAACATCATCTTCAAGAATAAGTGTATGCTCAAAAGAATGTACCCAACCCCACCAATTTAAATATAAATAATTAAGAGAAATCTTATGCTACTAAGAATTTGAATTTATCACGGACATGCAATTAGATTTGAAATGGACCACAATTTCCATTTGTATTTAGAGGTATCACATGTGAATTTCCTAGAGGAGAGAAGATTGGGATAATTGAACAGACTGGTAGTGGAAAATTCACACCTCAAGTACTAATTCATATTGTAGAACTGACATGAGGGAGAATTTTCATTTATGGAGTTTACATCTCAAAGATTCGACTCGATGATTTAAGATACAAACTACGAATTATCCGACAAGACTCAATATTATTTGAAGGAACTATATAAACAATCTGGACCCACTTGAAGAACATTCCAACAATGAAATTTGGGAGGTAAGTCCTATTAAAATGAGTGAGTTTTGATTTCCATGGTATGTCAGGCTCTTAGAAATATAACTTATCATTTTTCAAGATTGAAACATTTCACTTTTCGATGAGATCAAATTTAAATAAGCTTGCCATAAGAGGCCACTAGGGTTGGTGAAAGCAGATCACTATTCTATCTCTCACTTGATTCCATTATTCTCTTTTTAAACAATGTTCTCTCCTATATCATGTCGTCCTCTTTGCTACTCTTTCCTACGCTCTTGCCTTACACATTCCATTGTAACATGTGGTGCAATTGCTAGTTTAAATTTATTAAAGTAATGGACCATTTTGCTAAATAAAATTCACATATATATAAATGAATGTTATAAATAGTAATGAAGCACTTATCATGGAGAACTTATTAAAATTGGAATAATCTCAAATTCCTAGGAAATTGGTGGGCGGGAGCCGTTGATAAACATTAAGACTAAGCATATGCCGAGCATATTCTTTGAGAATCAATCTAGGCTGTGAATTAAAAAAAGAAAAAAAAGTCAAGAGATCCTCATCCACCCTCATCCACCTTAAGTTGAAATAAGAAGCCTTAAAAAAAAATTAATATTTAAATAAAGTAATTAATATGGATATTTAATAATTTATTTAATTAACAAAAAAATTCAAATAATCTATTTAAGGTTTTGTAGCCAAATATTTTAAAAGGTATAAGAATATTTAAAAGTAAAAGTGAAAATATCATATTTCTTTTACTTTTAATTATTTTTTTTTTCACATAAATGTATTTCGGATTAATCACATCATTAGGATTTGATGCTAATGATAAATATATAATATTTTGGAACTAACTCTTAACTTTATTATTATTTAACATTTTAATTAATCGGATTATATAAACCCTAAAAACTATTTTTAATAGTTATAATTCATTCTTAAACCGTAATTAATTTAAGACCTATTCTTGACAACTTCTTTATATATAAATAATACTTTGTAACTAATTCTTGACCCATATAATATTATTATTCATTAATATATATAATATATATATATATATATAATTATGCTTCCTAACCGCTATTTTATAGCTAAAATTTTAATATTTTAATAAATAATTTCTTAGTGCCATTTTAGAATTTTCCCTCACAACAATTAGTTTTCAACGGTTGCAATGATGCATCCATGTTATTTATTCTTGAAGGTTGATTTATTTTCTCACTTTGTCCGAAGGATGAACTATATTAGTTGGTTCAAAACATCTTTTCTTTTTGACCAAATCCTAAAGATGTGATTAATCCGGAAGACATTTATCTACAATATGGATCACAAAAGTCTTAAATCTAATACTTTATTTCACTTTAAAGTTAATATAAAATTATTTTATTTCACATGGACATCAAAATATTTTATTCATGCAGAGTGAGAGCAAAATTTATTTTTGTCACATCTTTTTAGAGTGGGTTGTAACAACAACAACAAAGCCAACATAATGAGAGAGTGAGATTATTAATATTTTATAATACTTTAAAATATAGAATTAACAAAATATGTGTGTGTGTGTATATATATATATATATATATATAAAACATATTTTGTTTTTATTTAAAAAAAGACACATGTCAACTACATGTTGAGCATGAATGAAATCACGCATCACTCTCATACTCGGTTGTAGAATGCACATCTTTTGATGCAATAAAGAGTTGAAAATATAGGAGAGATGCCTTTGAAACTTTTATCCCAAAGGAACCCAACAACCCACTTGACATGTAGCTACTACTAAACCTCTGGGGTCTCACATCACTCTTATACTCAGCTATAGAATGCACCTCTTTTGGCATAATAAGGAATTGAAAATATAGGAGAGATGCCTATGCAACTTTTATCCCAGAGGAACCTAACAACCCCCTTGACATGTAGCTACTAGTAAACCTTTGGGGTCTACGACCTGTCTTCCTCTTTGTAGACCGAAACACAACCCGAGGGATTTGAATCTTAGTTTTCACAAATTTCACATTACTTTAATAACAAATGACTATAAAACTTAACAGTAATATAAAAATAATAATAATAAAAGCGAAAAGGTTAATCCTTTCCCTGTAACAAAACCAATGAGATGTAAGATATAAACATCTTTAACCCATGGAAATTAAATTCAATACAAAATTCTATAACAAGAATAGGAAAATCAGGGAGGGTATTACCTCCATGGATTGAAAAACCACTATCCACAAGCTAGTTTGTCTTTGCTTGAGAAAAAATAAAACATTACTTTTCTTTAAGACGCTTCGATAAGAAAATATAAGAAAATAAAATGAAAAAATGATAGGTTTTGGGAAAGTAGGGATTTTTTGGTTGAGAAATAAAGTATTTTTAATTTGTGAAATTAGGAAGAGGACGATGTTGATAAGTGCATAAATTGGATTTAAAGATGTCATTTGATTTATATTATGATAAAAAATATGTTTGTGATGTATTGAATTCTTCGTCTTTCCTTAGTTATTTTTAGAAAGTTTTATTACCGAGAAAAAAGAATGTAAGGTCATTGTGATTCTAAATTCAAATGTTCATTTCCCACTGCCATAATTTTCATATACAAACTCTATTGTTGACAAAAACTCAATGAAATATTTGGGGTAGTTTTTTATTTTTCATTTTTTCATTTTTTATTTTTTTTTAAATCTGAAATATGAAAATTGAATATTTGAAGTATTAGTATTGTTTGCCATAATTTTTTTTTCCAATTTTTTTTTGAAATATGAAAATTGAATATTTGAAGTATTAGTATTGATATATCAATCTTAAAGAAATAAGGAACGAATATGGTAACATTAGGTAAATTTAAATATGAAAATTGAATATTTGAAGTATTAGCATTGATATATCGATGTGAAAGAAATAAGGAACAAATGTAGTAACATTAGGTATTCAAAAGAAGAATTTTCTAACATGTTAATACGACATTTGATTGATGTTAATAAAACAATGTTATAAAAAAAATAGAATAAAAAATTGGAGATATAATGAATCTCACTACCCAAACAACTAAAACCATGTTAAAATTAATTAGAATAAGCGGGATTTGTGACCCATATGAGGTGGTGATCCTTGATCTTGTAATTCTAAGAAAACATAAAGGCAGGGAAATGACAATTTTATTTGGGATATCACTCGTTCAAATTTATGAAGTCAACACATAATGTTATTTTCCCATCAAGATTTACTTGCCAACCAGGATGAATCTTTGTTAGGAACCATGATTATTGCATCCAAGGATGATATTTTGTTAGGAATAATGGTTCTTACATCCAACATCTTCTGTAACACTTTTGAATAATTGGTGCAAGATTGGAGTACATGTCGTTTGCTTTTGTTAGAAAATCTTATTGTCATCTCCTTTGCAAGCTTTGATATATTCATAAATCCAATATCTTCATCTCCTTCCTCAACATTACAATGCTTCCTAATGCAAATTAGATTAAGGTGCAATTCAAATCCAATACTTTTTGTCCTTATCATTTTTGATTAAATAGTTTTTCTAAAGGAACGGGTTCCTTTGGAATTTGTTTTCTTTCAATTGTATGATAAATTCCCCTAAATCTTCTTTACCAATTAATGTGACAAGAAAATTATTGTAAAGTCGTAAAAAATCTAACAACCTAAGTATTATTCCCAAAAACTTTCCAATTGCTAACATTATCAAGAATTATAAGTCTAAATGTTGAAGAGTTGATGCTACTACAACCAACACATATACACTTTCATTTAAATGTCTAAGGACAACCTTGATAGAGAAAACATTCTTCCTTCTATCATTTTTTAGAAGTGCATTTGTTACTTGTTGCATCATAAGGTTTGAATTGCCAACCTTGTTGAGCGGAGATGCTCATTGTACAACCCAATATGAGGGCCATGTGTAATTCCATCCATGCTCAAGAAGGAGTTGACATGTCTCTTTCTTAAAAGTGAAATATATAATAAAATATTCAAAGTGGATTATCAATAAATATTTTAATACGAATTAGCATACTTAAAAATATTCTAATAACAAAAAAAACCATATTAATGTGCCCTAATAAAATGTTTGATGTTATGTAAAATATTTAATATTATTTTAAATAACTATTTATATATCATTTTAAAGCTATTATATATTGTTTTAAAAAAGTTATTTTATATATCATATAAAGTTTTTTTTTTAATAAAATATTTTAATGTCAACTATGTATATTTTATATATTGTTTTAAAAAACTTATTTATATCATATCATATAAAGCTATTATATATATATATTTTAAATACTTATTTATATATCATATAAAGCTATTGAAAAAAATAAGTTTTTATGGTTAAAAAGTTTGAAGTGGCCTTAGTATTTTAAAATTTGATCCTAATATGTTTTTTGTCAAAATAAATTTACACCCAAAGAAATTTGATGCTATGCTCATCCATACTTAAGATGGATCTATATTGGTTTATTTCCATGTCAATATGTAGCCTCTAATTTCCCATGTTGTTCATAGAGATCAATTTGAGGGGATTTTCCCACCAGGTTCTCCTCAATGTAGGCTACCAAATTGCAACTCTGTTGTCAGGCCAGGAAGTAACTCCATAAGGCAAAAATGATTCGTGTGTTTTATTCCATCAGGTAGGTCTTCGTTTTATACATGAGGGAGAGACTGTTCAGTTCATCTCCCGATGACTGTTCATATTTCTAATTTATCTATTTACATAAATTCACCCAATCACAAGGATTAGTTGTCAACATTCCCCCCCTTAATCCAAAGGGATGTTGGTGAGTCCAAGCATCATTCTGAATCGTTCAAGCTTTTATCTTCCAAGCGCTTTGGTGAAGATGTATGCAATTTGCTCATTTGTGGAACAATGATGGAGATGGATTGTTTTGGCCTCAACATGATGTCGAATCAGATGATATTTAGTATTGATGTGCTTCGTTCGATCATGGAATTTTGGGTTCTTGGCCAACTTTATTGCAGAGGTATTGTCAATCATGAGTGGAGTTGATTTTACTTGTTTTACCTGAAAATCTTCAAGAATTTTCCTGAGCCACATAATTTCTTTTGTTGCTTCAGCTGCTGCCACGTATTCTTCTTATGTTGTGGAATCTGATGGAACTGATTGTTTGCGTGATCTCTAGGAGACAGCTCTTGATCCAAGACTCATAGCATATCTTGAAGTTGATACCCCAGTTTCTTTGTCTCCATCGAAGTCTGAATCAGAGTATCCAATCAAGCTGAAGTCGTCCACCTGTGTATACTCGATTCCAAAGTCTTGAGTTCCCTTCAAGTACCTTAGAATTCCTTTTGCAGCAGACCAATGTCCCTCACAAGGATTTTGCATAAACCTGGAGAGGATTCCAACAACAAATGAAATGTCTGGTCTGATAGTAGTTAGGTAGTTGAGACTTCCTACAAGCTGTCTATACTTTGTTTCATCCTCAAATTCTTTTCCTTCAATAGATGTGAGCTTTAAGTTTTGTTCCATTGGAGTAGTAAGAGGATTGCACTATGTCATGCCAAACCTGTTCAACAGATTTCCAATGTATTTATTTTGAGAAAGAAATATGGACTTTGGATGTTGGGTTACTTCAATGCCAAGATATTAATGAACATAGCCCAAATCAGCCATTTCAAAACTTTTCCCCAATTCCTTCTTTATGGATGCAATGTAGCTTTCATTGTTCCCTGTCATCAAAAGATCATCTACATATACCACAAGATATACAACTGTTTTTCCAACTTTCTTGAACAAATAAAGTTGCATCATCAAGATCAAAATGTTTGAAATTGAGTTTCAGAAGATGCTCAGTTAGTTTTTCATACTAGGCTCACAGTGCTTGTTTGAGGCCATACAAGGACTTCACAAGTTTGCATACTTTATGTTCATGTCCTTTCACAGCAAATGCTTCAGGCTGGGACATAAAAACATTCTCTTTTAGATCTCCATTCAAGAAAGCAGTTTTTACATCCATTTGATGGACTTTCCAACCGTTCTGAGCTGCTAGTGCAAAGAGTGTCTGGATGGTAGCCTATTTTGCTGTGGGGGAAAAAGTCTCCTCATAATTGACCCCTTCCTTCTGTGCAAAACCTTTTGCCACAAGCCTAGCTTTGTGCTTGTCAAGTAAGCCATCAGCATTATACTTGTTCTTATAGACCCACTTGCAACCAATTGGTGTGGTTCCTAATGGAGGATCAACCAGCTTCCAAGTGCTGTTCTTTATGAAGGAATCATACTCCTGTTGCATCACTTCTTTCCATTCATCATGAGAAGCAACTTCTTTGAAGGAAGTTGGTTCAAAATCTGTAGACAAGTTCAATTAACAATCCTAAGAAACATCCATATCAACAAGTGAATTAGAGTCATCTACATCACCTCCATTTTGCCGGTTTGAATTTCTTGTTCCTGTCTTTCCAACTTCATCAGGATGAACACTTTCAAGCATCTTTGTCAGCCACTTTGGGGGAACTTTCTCAGATGGTCCAGGCTGCTCTGTTGATTGAGTTGGGACTGAATCAAGATTGAGTCTCCCAATTCTATCAATCACATCACTTAAAGCATCATCTATTGTTGGAGTTTCATGTGGGGGAGAATGTTCCTCAGAAGAAGATTCCACATGTTGATCTAGTATAGGAATCCCCCCTTCAAGATGTGGAATCTGATTATCAAATTCTTGAAATGATTTTTCTTTTGCGAATCTATCCAAGTGATCAAGTTGCCGCTCAACAACATTTTCAGTTTTGGATGATTCAAGAAAAATTACATCTCTAGATACAACAAACTTCTTATTTACTTCATCATAGA
>APFE031351872.1:172069-187307 GCA_000404065.3 Pinus taeda | reverse complement strand
AAATGCCTCTCAATGTCTTCCATGGGGAATTTGGTTATGATAAATTTAATAAATAAAATGAAATTTTAAGATGAAATTAAATAAATGTCCTAAAAATTTATTCATGTAGTAGTGATTCAATGGAAAGGAATCATTTTAAAATTTTTTCGAAACTTTTTTTCACGATGTTTTCAAATATATATTTTTTTTCTAGACAGTTTCACCTTTTTCAAAGGGGGAAGAGGCGATAGTCTCTTGTAGTAGTGATTCAATAAAATGGAATCATTCTTAAATTTCTGGAACCTTTTTCCATGATGTTTTTAGACATTTACTCTTTTTCTAAAAAGTTTCACCACTTTCAAAGGGGGAAGAGGCGACAATCTCTTGTTTCTCTTTCAAAAAATGTGTCATGTCACTCCTTGTCAAAGGGATTAGAGTGACACACTTCATAATTTCACATTCTACCATGGTTTGAGTCTAGATTTTAAGCCAATAAGGTGGAAGGGTCTCTAAGCTTGTTTAGGTGTACAGTTAAAAATGAACATTTCAATGTCATTCTCATCTTCAAATAAAAGCTCATGGGAGAGCTCAGTCTTCTCTTTTTATCAATCTGATAAATAGTTTACATATGGAAGAGGGTATATCTTGGCTACAAACATGGCTATAAAGGTTGTGGCGGCATGGGAAAACATTAAAAAGGTCTGTTGACAAATCTAGATAATCCCAATCTCCATCAGGAATAGGGCTCGGTGCAAAATGGCTACATGAATCTTCAAAGGAAATTTAGGATGAATATTGTGCTTGCAAGCTGAAGTTTCATGAACAAGAGATGGGAAACGATATTGTTGGGACTTTTAAGAATAATTTAAAGTAAGATACGTAAGCTCAGAAACCCCATGGAGAAACCCAAGATAAACATATGAGCTCTAACCCTCTTCTTGAGTCATCCAATGCTACTTCTTAACAAAAGGTCTATTACTGGTGTAGGTGGATAAACAAAAAAGGAGAGGGATGCTAATGATAGGGAAGGGAGAGTGAGGATGAGATAGATGAGATCGATGTTTCCCCTAGACAATGCCATTTCCCCTATCCCCCAAAGTCCGTTTCCTCTTCTTAATCAAAGGCATATTACATTAAATATATAAATAATTATAATCCATGCATTTTGATGCCCTTGTACATTCTTTTTTATTAATGAAAAATATTTTACTTACAAAAAAGAAAAAATAACACACTATACTCACACACAATGAAATAAGCAAGCCCCCATCGATGTTATGCACTACTTTAAATGGGTTTAATAGCCTTGGATGGCTCTAACAATCATAGTTGAATGTATATGATGTTAACTAATTTAACCAACAAAACATGCCTTCGACAATGGTAACTAGACTTACACTCCATTTATTGCATTAAACAATCAAGTGAGGCTTTAATAATTATAAGCAAACATACAAGTCGTTGAACAAGTTAACCAACCTAACACAACTTTAATAGTGATAACCAAAATGTACATGTTACTAATCAATTGACCATTGTGTCATGCCTCTATCATGTGCAATTGAACATAAATATTGTTGATGGGGTTGACCTATCTAACATATCTCTCACAATTGTAGTCAAACATGCATGTTGATTCTATTAATCTCCTAGATAATGTTAATAAAAAATACATGCTAATATCCAACCTGACATGCCACTAATAGTGACAATGGAATGTGCATGTCAATGGCTAAGCTAATTGACCTTATATGTTGTTCATTGAGATTATTAACACATAGCTCACTAAGCTGACCAAGTTGACAAACCATTGGTTTTGTCATTGAACTGAAATGCCTTTAATAGACACAACTAAATGTACATGATGTTACACCAGTAAACCATCATGACATGCCTTTAACAGTAGTAACAAAGTGTGCAAGTTCTGGATTGCGAAAACCAAACTAATATACCTATGATAATCATAATTGACCATACATGTTTGTTGTGATAAACCCTTCAAGTTTTCCCTTGCTTCTATACAAAATTAAGCATTCCATGCAACTCTCAAAGTAACTTTGATACATATACAAATTAAGTTTGTATTTACATGTTCGATTTGTGTTAAAGCGTTTCCTCTTTAAAGGTCACAGGATTTGATCCAATGGAAATTAAGGTATGTACACGTCCATATATTAAATAGTTAAAGCATTGAATGGATGGCATCCCTTGTCTCACAAACAAGGGGGTCTAATATGTCAACTTGGCAGCTACCTGCATTATAACTTAATATTAAATAATATTCTTATTTTTTCAATTAATATGAATGGTTCTAATATTTAGTATATTGTTAAGGAGATTTCCCCTTGACTAATTAGTGAAGTATTTAATATTGGATGAGAGAATTGTAAGGATAAAATTTTGTCTACCATGGGTTAAGTTTGGTGTTTGTATTATGTCAATGCAAAATTAGATTTCACACCTCTCTAGGAATCAATGAAAATCATTTACACATACCAGTGAAAGGCATTCAATAGATGGTTAAAGAAGTGGTTGGGAGGAGTTCACTGTCATATCCATCCAAGGGTTTCCAAACTAGAGAAACAAGGGCATGTGGTTGATATATTGGCTAACGTTTGAAAGAGCGCTACAAGGAGAGGAGTTGGTGGGAGTCCTTCTTATGAAAAGTCCCTACACCTCTTCCTCTATTTCTTAAGGTAGGCTTGAAATATGTGATTATAGATATATGATACATATAATATCCAAACCACTCACAACACAACAATATTGAACATTTGCATGAGACATAACTTAATTTATTTTCAATATATTTTTTCTTTAAAAAGGCAAGATATGCTACCATGATTTAATACAATGATTCACCAACATTGGGCACCAAACAAATGACTTGGGCCACATATGTTATGTACGATGACAATCATCCACTATAAGCTATGATTATTAGCCACTCTAACACCCCTCATTTATTGTCACTCATTGAACATTCTCATGAAATTTGAGATCATTGGACATGGTTAACATGGTTTGGTTAACACAATCTAGTATGGTGTGAGGGTCTTGCCTACAATGCAAGATTTCTAACACCCTTTACAACAACATTTCTTCACAAAAGGCATTTGACATTGATTCATAATTTTGCCTTTGTATATGAGAAAGAAACTAAATGCTACTTCTCCCTTGTCCAAGATAATGCTCTTGATTACAAATTGAACAATATATCATGACATAGCCTTTCTCTCTTTGTGTGAACTTGCTCAATTAGCATCTAGATACCTTGTAAGACAAAACTCAATGTACGTATTGTATTTGGTATTATGTAAATTATTCAATTTTTATGTCCTAATATTGTGTTAATGGCCTTCCAATGCATGGTCAGTCTTGAATTAAAAATTTGACATGGAAAATCCCAATTGTACAATTTTGGCAATCAGAGGCACAATGTTGGGACAATGTGTATCCATCTTGATGGACAATGGGGAAAACAAAATTTTTATTGATTCACAATTGGTGGAGTGTAGAGGCATTCATAGATTGTTATATATCCTGAACAACGTGGGCGAGAGAGGATTCCCATGCTTCACCTCAGTTGTCTTCTTGATTGTTGGTTCGATATGTTGAGGATATGGTTGATGGGACAAATGTTGAGGATATGGTTGATGGTTTGATATTGAATTAAAAATCCTTCCTTGACCCTTTAGCTAAAGAGGTGTCTCCTAAAGTATCTCCAATAATATCCTATGAAGAGTCATAACATTTAACTTGGAATTATGGCCCACCATGATCATCTAATAATTAATTGAAATCACACTAAACCCCAATTTAGGGATTGGGTGAATCATATGGTGGGACTATGCTAGTGGGGACCCTAAATAGATGACTTGAAAACACCTTGATTTTCTACCTTGATGTCATTCATCTCCAAAATTTCTTGTTGGCTACAAAAGTCCTAGAAAACATGACAAGGAAGATGAGTGGGAGTTGACATGGACATTTATTTGTCCTAGAACATCATAAAGTGCATCCACATGGATGAACATGGAATGGGAATTAAGGTCATAAAGTAGACTAGAGTGTTAGACAAATAGGGTGCATCAAAATATTTTTGGAGTGTCCCAAAGGGCAATATGCAATTCTTATCTCCTCTAAAATACAATATACATTTATTGTGGTGATAGTAACCACAAGATTCTTAGAACTAGTGGTATAGTGTTTGGTCATGAATGAATATGAGGAAAGGAAATCTAAAGCTTTCGACTCACTGGCATAACATAGTTCATGGGGCCGAATCAAAATTTCAAGGGACATGTTAAGGATCTTTAGTAAAATGGGGTTAGGAGCCAAGGGTACCTTTCAAAAAATTTAAGGAGAGCAGGGAATATTTAGAGGAGGTCAACTCAAGAAACCATAAGCAAGAAAAGGAGGAAAGTATCTAACAAATATGGTTAGAGTAGGCATCAAAATCCCCATCCTTAAATGAAATGGTGGTTTACACAGGGCTCATGAGAGAATATGGGATGGAGGGTAGATTGGCATGGTCAGAAAATAAGAGAAGGGTTTTATCTACTAAAGGAATATGGGATGGAGGTTATGTCTAAGTTCAGGGAGGCTTTTATCTTTTTTGACAAGGATGGAGGTGGATGTATCATAACAAAGGAGCTTGGGATAGTAATGAATTCTTTGGGTCGAACCCCAATCTATACTAGAAGTGGTCCAAATGTTTTATATTAAATAATCCAGTGCCAAATACAATAAACCACAAAATAGTAGTTCTAATCTGCCTGTAAATGTAACATATTAAATACACCATTCCAAATTGATTTTACCAAGGAGAATCAAAGAAATAGATGATTTTTGTCATCCATCGCCTCCATACAATGTAAAAAACAACCAGGCCCACTCTACCCTCTATGACACAAATTTTCCCATGCCAAGATGAAGCCGGAAAGACACATTTACAGATATTCTTAAGCAGAGAAAAAATATGAAGCCAATATATGGAGTTGCTCTGAAGGAATCTCTAACTAGAGTCAACTTTCCTCCTAGGGAGAGCCTCCTGTGTGCCCATGATAAAAGTATACAATGGATTTTCTCTATAATTCAGCTCCAATCCTTAATTCCATAACAATTAGGTTGGAGCATAAATCTAAGATATTTAAAATTTGCATCCAATGTAGTGGAGATAACACCAAAAATATGATAAATCTCCAGTACCAATGCCTGATCTGGGTAAGAAGAAATCATATGAGATTTAATATTATTGATAAGGAGTCCAAAGACCAATCAAAAGAGGTCAATCTACCAAATAGTAACACATCATCGACAAAAATCAAAGGAGTAACTGTAACTTGTCTACCTACAGACATGCAATCAAAATTACATTTAATCCATCTACCTCCACACTTGCAACCAAAATTACCACCCTTGTGAATTTTGTGACTAATTCTTCCAAAATCCAATCTTTTATCTTCAACGTCTTCTTCTCGCAAAAGTTGTGATGGATATTTTGAGGTAGGCATATTGTCTACTAACGAATATTCTATAATTTGCCTCCACCATCCTTGTAGAAATTATGGTGTAGAGTTGCAACTACTCATGAATTTTTAATCAAAATCATAAGATACAAGCTTACTCTACTACTCTTCGCAAGTTAACTCACAATTTAGAACCAAAATTTCATACATGCAATAAGAAATAACACACATGCACACAAAAATTTTCCTAAGGAAAACAATATGCTAAAAACTCCAATGTCTTTTTGCATTAATATGATCAATAGAAATGTATTGCAATTTATTTTCTCAACTGAGTACAACCTACAAGTGAATAACATGTCTCTCTGCTCACTAAGAAGCTCTAACCCAAACTTAGTAATTTCCTAGCTCTGCTTGAGCCTATATTTCCTTGCACAATTCCTTGAGAAATTAGGCCCCTATTATTTAGGAACTTTTACAAAATGGATTGTGAAATTCCCAAGGTTGATCATCTGACTGTATGCAACACCTGTACACTCAAGGCTAGTCTACAGTTGATGTTACATTGCCTTGGAATCTCCACCATAGTTGGGGAACTCAAATTCTCCATGCATTAGCTATTTTGGGTTGATTGATTATTTAACTGGATGATCACTGAGTTTGACTGAAGTCCCACTGCACAATTGGCCTTCCACTAGTTCCTCAAGCAGTTGGAACTAGTTTAACTGAAAATAACTTGAGATGACTAACTTTGATTACTACAATTTAACGACCATACATGCTTAACTAAACTCTAACTCCTCCAGCTCAAATTTACTGTGTAAACTAGGTGACACAAGCCATGTCACACAAGTTAACTGCATCCAAGCTATCTATTGATGTGGAAATTCAATTTTTCTCAGTTTTATCAAGGAAAAATCAAATTGAGATTTTCTTGCTCCATTTTTTAAGACTCCCTCTCTACAAGAAAGGGATTATCAACCACCCCTATCCTACACCTAAGGAATTCGAACTTCCCTCTTGACAAATATTCTGTCAAAATGTCAACATCTTACTCCTCTATCAGAATGGAGTGTAGCAACATCATCTGCCTCTAAACACAGTCTCGTAAATGGTGATATTGGATATCTGTATGCTTGGATTGATCATGAAATATATGATTCTCAGAGAGATTGATGCAACTTTGATTATCACAATTGGATCCATCGTCTGACCAAATAGTCCAACAAGTATCTTTCTCATCCATATCGCCTCACATGTTTCTTGACTTGTAGCCATGTATTATGATTTTGTCTAGCTAAGAACCATAGATCTTTGCTTCCTGTCATACCAAGAAACAACTACAAACCCAACACTAAAAATTACACTTGATGTACTCTTTCATTCTAATGGACTTCGTGCCCAACCTGCATCTATGAAGCCGCACAAATTCACTCCCTCTGTTGATCTATACCATAGTCCAAACTGGGTAGTGCTTATGAGGTACCATAAAACATGCTTAGTTTCCTTCCAAAATAGTTTGGTTGACCTAGCCATAGCCTGTCTTTGCTCATTGACTACACATCACATATCTGGTCATGTGCTCACAAGATACATGAGTGGACCCACTAGCTGTCGATAAATGGTAGCATCCACTTCACCTGAAGTGGCATCCTCCTTTCTCTAGTTGTTCGTTAGAGGTGCTTCCATGGCTTTACAAATCTCCATGCATAATCTCTGTAGTATCTCATTTTCATACTTTCCTTGAGAGACAAATAATTGCCGTAGTCTAACTAGCCGAAGGAATTGCCCAGAAAGTTATGGAAATTCCGGTCATATTTAGAGAAAATCCAGCAAGAATTTTTGTAAATCCAAGATATTGTTGTTAAACATCAAATTTTTAAATGTCCTAGATGTTTTTCATGTTGTTGAATCCATTTCCACCGTAAAAAACACGATTCAAACTCCGTGTCTACAAGATTTAAAAAGAAAAAAATTGCTCGGATTCGGGCCACTTTTGGTCACCCGGGCAATTCCTCCACCTCGTTAGATGACTCCCAAATAATTACCCATCACCTTGTCATACTTCCAACCAGAGAAATTAGTGCATGAGACCCATGTCCTTCATTTAAAATTCCCTGGCAAGGTCCTCCTTGCAAGATATGATCAATGTCTCATCACTAGTTAAAATAAAATTATCAACATATAAGACAATAATAAGAAATTTACCTTCTATCCATACATGATGAGGTTTACATATGGTTCACTTATGGTGAAGCCCAAACTGGTGAGATAACTATTGATCTTGGTGTACCAAGCACGAGGTGCTTGCTTGAGATCATATAGTGCTCACTTGAGTTAGCACACATGAGACTCTTGATCAAATGTCTCAAAACCTTTTTGTTACTCTATGTACACCTCCTCCTTAATAATCCCAATTAGAAATGTTGTTTTTACACCCATCTGGTGGATATTCCACCCCATCTATGTAGCAAGACCAAGAATTGATCTAATGGATGAGTACCTTACTACAAAATAAAATGTCTCCTCATAGTCAATTCCCTCAACTTGAGAGTACCCCTTGGCCACAAATATGGCCTTATACTTCCCTATTTTTTCATTTGTTGTCTACTTAACCTTGAAGATCCATATCAAACCCACTATTTATTTATATTATGTTCTTGGGATCTTTTCCCAAACACGGTTCTTTGTAATGGGTTCATATTCCTCCACCATTGCATCAACCCATACAGGTTTCTCTATTTCTTCCTTAAAATAGGATGGCTCAATCTATGTAAGCTCAGTCATAAGAGCCATGTTGCCAGTGTACCTCCCACATGACCTCCTTTGCTTACACAAATTTTAAGGATATCCAACATTCTCCCTCACATCCTGGACAAGTCTATCAACTTCCTTAGTTCTTTTTCTACCTTCTCTAGAGGTTTTGCTTTAGAGAATGTCTCCACTCTCTGATCCACAATTTGTGGTTGCTTTACAACTTCCTGAGGTTCCTCTTTTTGAGCTAAAATCTCATCTTTTGGTGGCATCTAAACCTCCCTCTCAAGAGAGCACCACATAGATTTTTCCTCATCAAAATTTGCATCCCTTCACACAACTATCATTGTGAGTGATGACAAGTAAACATGTTAGTTGTGGGGATTTCTTTTGTAACCCACAAATACCCCGAATTTTACTGTCGACTAAAGCTTATTCCTTGATTCTTTGGAGACATGGTAGTAAACAGAGACTCCAAAAATCTTGAAGTGCGACACATCTGGCTTTCTTCCCGAGAAAACCTCCTCCAGTGTAATATCATGCAAAGAATCCGATGAGAACTTCAGTTCTACAAAAAAACTATTGTATTGCATGCCTTAACCCACAAATACAGAGGTAGGCATTGGTCATGCAACATCACCCTTGTTGCTCCCAAAATGCTATGGATATTTCTCTTGGCCACCCTAGCCTGATGTGGGTTGTCGAGTGTTGTCAACTCTCATCAAATGCCTTCTTTCGCACATAAATTTTTAAATTCATTCAACACATACTCACCTCCATTATTGCTCTAGAGTGTCTTCACCTTCTTGTTGGTTTCTTTCTCGGACAGTGCCTTGAATTCTATGAACTTGGAGAATGTCCCATCTTTCTTCCACATGAAGAGATCCAACATTTATGTGAGAAGTCATCAATAAAAAGGACAAAATATTTGTGTCGGGTACTGGATGCTATAAAGAAAAGTCCACAGACATCAAAGTGGATCCTTTCTTGGACTGCATGCACTTTGTTATCACGATCATGAAATGTGTATTTTATGTACTTCCCCAAGGTAAATCCTTTGCATACATCATGCTGCTCAAGTGATCCTTGAGGGAGGCTAGTGGATATTTGTTGTATAATATTCAAGGTGCCATGATGCAAATGGCCAAGGGTTATGTGCTAAAGTTCACCTACATCATGGCCCTGCACTTTCTCTTCCTTATTTTTTAATGCAACACAATCTTCCACATATAACTTATATAGATTCTCCAGACACACCTCTATCTTCTTCACCTATCTCGTGGCTATGTGTCTTAGGAATGTTTTTCCTCTGTTGAAGATTACGTCATAACCACGGTATTCCAAAACTGCAACAGAGGTGAGATTTTTCTTTAGGAATAGAACAAACATGACATCCTTGAGCCTGAGAGGGGAGCCTGACTCCCTCTCAAAGTTGACTGAAGCAATATTGGTCATTTTGTACCTTCCATCATTCCCTAGCTTGACGTGCATACGGAGATCTCTCTCCTCCAAGTCACTGAAAAGTCTCTACACCCTGTCATGTGGAACAATGCACCTGAGTCATAGTACCACACGCTCCCCATGACTATGTTGGACATGCATGCGATAAGCGTAAAGTCAAGGTCAAACTATGAATCCAAGGCTTCACCCATTTCTCCTCCTAAGGTCTTCTCACTTGCCTCTTTTTTTGGGCACTTCGTGGCATAGTGCTCGTATTCATGACAATGGAAGAATTTAACTGTTGACAAATCTTTCTTCTTTCTCCCTTGGTTGGATTCTGGTTTGGTTTGAGATTTCTTCCCATTTTCTCTTCTTTCCCTTTCCAACCAATGCAAATTTTTCTTCATCCTTGCCCTTGGATGAGGTCCCATCTCTAGTATTCAGACTTATTTCCTCTTGTACCAAATCGTAACATAAGTGTTCCTAGTTCGGTAGTTTCTCCCTCGCGTTCACTTAATCCTAATAGGTATGCCAACTCTTGGGAAGGCCCATAAGGGATATTCTTACCAAGTCATCCTTTGAAAGAGTAACACCAACTCCTGCAAGCTCATCGTGAACTTGTGTGAACATCCTTAGATATTGCAGGGTAAAGTCATTCTTCTACATCTTGATATTTCAAATTTTATCCTTGAGCACCAAATTTTTGTGGTCACTACTATTCTAGAACAGATTTGTGAGTGCCTACCACATTCTATAAGGATTTTCTTTCCCATGGAGATTCCTGACAATGTGGTCTCATACTCCCTCCAATATTACTATCCACAACTTGGCTACAACTTTCTTCCACTGAGGAAGGTTTTGGGCATCAAATTCTGTTGGTTTTGTAACACGTCTCTTGATGTATTCTAGCAATCCATTGTCATTGAATACTTCCTCTAGGCGATACTTCAAGTGAACAAAATTAGAGTTGCCTTCCAAGGAATACTCTAGCCTCAGCCTGTTGAAGGTCATATTTTTAGTTCTTAAGAGATCTTGCTACACTGAACTGCAGATTCAACCTCCTGTTGTACCTTTGAGATAGTAGTAGGTCAAGCTACCAATGCCAAAGCATCTAAAATAATTGTTTTGGGGGTTTTCCGTTTTAGTTTTGGAATACCAATGAAAGAATATAGATGTAGAATTAATGAAATTAATCCTTTGGGGCCTATTAATACTTCAGAAAAGGGCTACTATAAAGCATTACATAGTGATATAGATCAAAATAGTGGTGAGTAGAAGACAACAAAAAATATGATTATCACAATTTCCAGACTATAAAACAGAACAATCATAAGTTGGAAAATCTTCTGAACTACGTTCAAAATATTCAAGGCTAAGTTTACACAATATGTTTATGATTTATTGATTAGAGGGGATTAGCTACACAAATAGTTGCATTAAACCATTCTCTTAATATATGATCACTTCGGGAGCTTATAGGAATCAATTGAAACTCTAATTGTTCCGACCTAGATATCTCTGTAAGTCATAACCATATGAAGAAATAACACAATGATTAAAAACTGGAAAAACTTACAGGATAAAACAAACTGTGCAAGACTATATTTAGAATCCTTTGCTTTGTATTAAGGTTCCAGAAAGATCGATTACATCAAATGTACAACAAAAGCTTCCTTCAAAGGTGGCTTCCAGGTTCAAAGTAGTATAAACAGTGAAGGACTTTTGCAAGCAATGAGCTATGAATCTTGAACTCCGAACCCTTTTCAACTCTAGAAAAGAGTTATTTATACAATAATAAACTTAAGAAATATCCTAAAACTGATTAAGATTTATTCTAGGAAAGGAAAAGATCTTCATGCAATAAGATAGGGGTAGATGTTTGAATTGCTTCTTGTTGTCCCCTTTATTCAGGCTGTGTTAGCTTTGTTTGTCTGATATTTTGTCCTTTTGACTGCTTTGTTGTTTGTATCCTCTACGCTGGAAAATTTCTCCATTTTAATATTTCATATGACTTCATTAAACTCTGTAACTCTCTTTTGACCTGGCTAAGTGACCTTTACTACACTCCTTTTAACACTTACTATGCATTTAGGTTTTTACCAGGTTTTTCAACAGTAAATTTCTCACATTTGTCTTCCAACTATTTAGCAGGTTTTTTGCTTATAAGCCTGAAACAACAGTCTTCCTTGCACAACACAGCACTTATTAAGAAAAACAGAGGTGACAGAGGAGGTCCTCAATGGATTTTTTGAGCTTTCAAAGGATATTGGATGGAGTTTGGGGAATATCGGAGGTGAAAACATGATTTAATGGCCGCAGAGGCATTTCTGGGGCTATGCTATATAAAATAGGCAAACAGAGCAAAATGGCGTTATAATGCGTTTAATGGAAAAAAATGTCTTCTTTTTTATTATCGGGCAAAGGTGAACAGTGTAAGAGAGGGAGTATGGAGGGATTAAATATGGTGGGAATGGTTTAATCATGGTCAAAATGTGATTAGCAGCTTAAATGAAGGCTTTGGGTCATTTCCGCGTCTAAATCAAAAAAACAATTTAACACTGAAAATCGTCACAAAACACAATATGCAGACTTTAAATTTTATCAATGCTGGCGGATAATGGCATTGGGTCTAGGTCTTATATCGCATATCACAATCAGAGTTAGGTGGGGAGCAGGCCTATCACAAAGGCATGCGATAAGGCCAGATGCGATATGGCGATGAACTACAATATATATATGGTCAGGTCCAGGCTCCTATCAGATGTCAGAAATTACAACGACGGGAGGTATATGCAATAAATGGGACTGTGATAGAGGGACAGATGCGATGTGGCATTATATTATGATATATATCAGTGTCCTGTCTATATCCCATCGCAATCAATGATCACAATGGGCAAAGGTTTATGGTACAGCGGGAGGCTGCGATGAGGCGGATGCGATATGTTATGACATATGACATATAACTGGTCAAGTCTGGACTTCCCTTCGTATATTGCAATTGGGGTTCGCAATGCAAGGAGGTTAATTTATATAAAGGACTTTCAACCTGCCGATATTGCGATGTAATATTTATATAAAATACATAGTTTTTTAATAAAACTATAGTATATGGATGTTTAAAGGGTTACGGATCCCACCGATGCAATATTTGTGAAATACTTAGTTTTATAACAAAACTAAGGGTTTCACATATTTTAACTAAAGGATCTATATTATATGGGAAAGGGAAAATATTAAGGATTGAATACTATATGTTAGTGTTAATATGAGATATAGCGAAAAACAGGAATAACACTAAGTAAAACGCCCTTTTGGTTTATTTTCCTTTAATATATGCATTAATACTTAGGGAAAACATCTCTTTATGGGTTTTTAGGGTAAAAGGGGATTTAAATGGTGAAAAGAGTTTTTACATAGTAAAAAGGGATTTTGATGGTAAAAAAGGGATTTTGTATGGGATCTTTACTTTTCTTAGGTAGAAAGAGTTTTTATCTTAGGAAAAGGGATTTTTAATGGAAAATGAATGAATATGGATATATGAAGGTAGAAAGGGGAAATTAGTGAATATAGGGATGAATGGGGATGAATGGGAAGTTAATTAATTTATCAAGTAGACTTTCATTTGCCTTGTATAATTGCCTCATGAGCGTAAAACATGATAAATGTGCATTATGTCCAATCAACCATTAAACTTCTGCAACTTTTCTCTACTTACCCTTTGCCTATCCTATCATTTTTTCTTCACTTAACGGGTGCATTTAAGCTACCAAACCCTTATCCCTTCTTCTTATTTAAAAAAAAAACAAACTGTCTAAATCTACCCTTATAACCTCCAAGGGCTCAGATTAAACTGATGAGAACCTTATTATTCTCTACCTAACTACTGATCTGCAAAGATTAAACAGTTTGACTTTCATGAGTTGTGGCATTTAAAACAAGTTTCACACAGCCATTATTTGCAGAAACAGAGTAGTGCATTTAGACTTGCTCACTTTCAGAGTTTATTTGTTTTCCTTCTACCTAACATTTTCATTTTGCCTTGATTTTCTTAAAGTAGCTAACCTAACATTTTCTTTGATATGAATATCATCATCAAGATTTTTTTTTAGACTAACATTTTATTCACTATTTTTATGTCCATATCCTAACTTAACATTTTTTGAAATATTCTATGTAATCAAAACCAAAAAATGCTACAACATTGGCTCCATCTGGGGACTTCTTTGTCCTGTAGAATGCAGACAACCTACAAATCCATGTGCCTTCTCCTCGGGCTATGGAGTCCTTTCTATAAGAAAATCACACTGACATCTTGGAAAGGAAAAGAAAACTGGAGTATTTACAATGAAAACTATTTCAACTTGTTTCTACTGAATGTAATGTTTGAGAAACCTTCCATTTACAGGATAAGTGGAATATTTCCCCTCAAGATTCTACAACACAAAAGTGTTGTTACCCTTTACTTCAGCAATTACTAAATGTCCAAACCATAGATTGTCAAATTTTCCATGCTTTCCTTTCTCTTCTCTCTTGGCATCCCATCTTAGAACTAGATCACCTTCCTTAAACTCCCTTTCCCTAGCTCTTCTATCAAACAAGACCTTCATCTTATTCTAATAATTCTGCAATTTATAATGAACTTCATCTCTGTTTTCACTAAGCTCAATAATCTGATTGATTCTTCTTGAAAAATCTTCAGGTTCATCTGTTGCGTCTTGCAAAAAATTTTAAAATAGGCAAAACCAAATTGGTAGGGAAAATTGCATCTTTCCCATAGACTAACTGAAATGGAGATTTCCCTATTGACCTCTTTGGAGTAATCCTGTTTTCCCATACTGCATAAATCAAATGTGAATCCCAGCTCTTCTTATCATCAGCTAGTGTTTTCTTGATTACCTTTACTAGACTCTTGTGCGATGATTCTGCAAGGCCATTACCCTGAGTGTAATATGGAGTTCAATGATGTAACAAAATCTGATATTTGTGGCAAAAGTCAATCATTCCAACACTAGTGTCACGCGGAATGAGTCGATCTTGCGGAAAAGATAGACATTCCTAGAATCTAAAGAAGACCTAATGACAAGCAAACCAACCAGACACTATCTTTCTCTAAATGTGCTTTTATAAATAATGGCAAACAAATGTGTTTAAGGCCTACCTCATGTCCAACGCAAGTTTGGGGATTCCTTCGCTCCTTTGATCCAAGTAAGTTCCTTTGTCGCAAACCCGCAAAACACAAACAAGGAAAACGATTAAATAGCACCTGAATAACCAGTATTATAAAACATATTTAACATGAAAGTCAAGGAATCCATGAAACAAATAACATGAGATACTTGTTGAGAAAAATGAGCTTGATTTTATTAATTCAAAAGAAGAAGAACTTTACAACCTTTGCCTTGACGTTGTACAAGCTCCTCCCAGGGTCCAACAAGAAGTCTCCTCTACTTTGACAAGCTTCACTCACTCCCCAATGAAGCCAAAAAGGCATGTGATCTCTCCTCTTAAGCTCGAATAGGAAGTCTTGATTTCACCAGCATTTACCCTCAAAAATGTTCAGCTTCTAACCTCCCTAGCCACTAACCCAATGC
>APFE031351872.1:158035-171548 GCA_000404065.3 Pinus taeda | reverse complement strand
AGTGCGAAGTCTGTAGTAGATGAGGATTTCATTTATCATTTAGGAAGAGTGAAGTACTTTATCATTTCGAGGATCATCTTGCAGAGAGCCCGGTTGGAACATGTAAAAAACATTCAATGCAAAATATATATATGAGATCATATCATCGCTGAGGTAGGCATTCCCATACTCAGATAAAAACTGACTAAGAGACTGAAAACATACTAGAAGTCTAACTACTGCTCTGATATAGGAATGATCTCGTAACACATCATAAGTACAGACACATGTGGACACAGTATGGATGCAGCCATTTGTTTATGAATAGCCCATAGTATAATGAATACAAAATTCCTCGCAGCCTCGATAGTGGAAACTAGATCCAGGGTCTTCATTTCTACGTCCCAAAACAATACGATTCTATCCATGCGATTGAATGTGTCAAAGTTGAACATGGTAGAAACCGCTTGATTACCAGTCAATGATGTAAACTGTTAACAAGCGTGAGAGAAACCACCAATAATGAAAATGGCCCTCCAAGTACTCAGTACAATCCATGAGATGTGATAAGATGTGTCGATGTCGAACATGTCATGGGATCCCTTGTTCGAAAATCAATGATGTAAACTGTCATCAAAGGCGAGAAACCTGCCATTGAGGCATGCAGATCTCAAGGTACTGACGATTCCTATATCATCTTTCTAGATAATGAGTTGAATTCGATAGAAAGCCATCCGTCGTAGGCAAGCCCACAACACGAAATCATAGATCAAACTGAAGAAATTTAGTTACAAGGACTGACTCAGGGATGGTCAAAATGGATGACAAACATTTTGCAGATGAATGGATTATTTGTACTGACCTCTTGAACACATAACGACACGACAGATGGTTTGGTGACAATTGACCCAAAGTTAATACCCAGAAACCGGCTGAAGACTTTCAATATGGTTCGATTAACTGTTAGGTAAAGGATTTCCTAACCCAGGTGAATGAAAGTGTCGTGTTCAAGAGTGGTTATAAAGTATGACAAACAGACTCACTTTTCTCTCTTTTCCCCCACCATTTCTGGCAAGTACCTCTTTATTTTTTACAAGCATGAGGAGGATAACATATGCTTGATTATAAGCTCACCCTTCAAGTGAGTCCAACTTAGTTTAAATGCGAACCCTAAGAAGGAGTGGTCTGTTCCTGTTTGTAATTGAACTAGTCCTTTACTGTCGAAATTTAACGAGTCCAGTATAGGAGAAACTTGGCGTTTTTCATTTTTAGAGAGTCTGAAAAAACTTAAGAAGACTCCAGAGTTTGACTTTTTCATAAATTTGTGTCTCCCAAGCTCGAAAAAGTATAAAATAATACTTCAGAGAACCGCTTGATCTTTTACGACCAAGGAGTACTTTTCGTCATTAGTGTCTTTGATCTGAAAAAGTAAAAAAGCAATCAAGGACACGTCGTTTTATAACCAATATCGAATTTGAAATGACAAAAATTCGGCAATCTTTTTATGTTTTTACGGTCGAAAAAGAGCTGTAAATAGACCGTCTTTTAATTCCGTTTTAACGAGCTTAAAAGAAAAACTCGGCAATCTTTTCATGTTTTAGGAGTCAGAAAAGAGCTTAAAGGTAATTCTAGCTGAAAATGATAGATTTCGCCTGAATAATCCTGTTATCTTGCACAAAAACACAAACATTACTCATACCTGCTTGAAAGAGATAAAAATGTCGCAAGAATACCTTTTTAAAGTGAAACATAAACAAATTTGCTATTTATTTACTCAAAAAACTTATAAAAAGGGGGCTTTACCATTCATTTTTACCATTTGTGATTTGGGTGAGAAAATAGTGCTTTTTCTCTTAAAACTTCCCCTGAAGATTGCGGAAAATCCAACCATTGGAATCGAACGTCGTCATCTCCAGGTAATCCACATCATCCTCCTCTCCATTTTTAACCGTTTCATTTTTCATTTTAGTCCTTCATTTCATTTTTTGGGAAGGTTTTTAGGCAAAAAACCTGCGCTCGGGGTACGCGGTCTCACCACTGCGAACCTACGGACCCCGACTTTTTCTCCATTGGGAAAAAGCTCGGGGTCTGCACCTTCCATGTAGACAAAGTGTGGTCCCATGCACTATGTCTAACATGTAGAGTGCAGGCCCCGCCGCGAGGGTTTTTAACCCAAAAATCCTCAAAAATGGACCAATGAAAAGTTTTTCTAGCTTTTTAACTTATCTTTTTACTTGATGTAGGTAGTACACCATGTTAGATTGGCACGAACGAGAGCACGAGGACTTCGATGTTGCCGCATGGAATCATCAACCTTCACTTGATGCTTTGAGGGTGTGCGGATTATACAAATACTGGGCCATTCCTGGCATGAGGGCTCAGGTGGATTTCTTACAGTGGATGGTTGACAGATGGAGCGTTCAGGACCAGTGTTTCTTTATTGGCGGCCACGAGCTCGAGATCGAGCCGGCAGATATATTCTTCTTGACTGGTTTGCGTAAGAGAGGCGTTGACTTGACTCTGTTCGGGACTAGGGCAGGTGGCCAGTCTGTCGATAGCCTCCAGTTAGAGTACTGCAACCGCCAGACTAGAGACAAAGGGATAGACTTAAAGACCATATCCCGTCCTAAGCTTATGGTGATTGCATTCACTGTTACTAGACTTTGCGGCACTGCTGCATTACATGTTGCCACCGGATCCTAGATGCGTATGGCAGTTGATTGCTTTCAGGGCACCATCTTCAACTGGTGCGATGCTGTGTTGGCCAATGTGAAGGGCCAATTGACCAGCGCCAACAACGGACAACTGAAGACTTTTGGTTATGGGGCTTTAGTCATGAGTTTTGGCCTGGAGAGGATTCCTATGCTTATCCCGCAGCACCTTACAGTCGGAGCTGGGCTTCCCCGAGAGCCCAAACTGATGCGATGTGTCGGAGTCATGGCCCGTCATCCTGACGAGGGGACCGAGGTCATTCGGTTCAAACCTGAGTATTTCCAATGGTTGGAGAACTAGTTTTTTTCTATTCACGACTTCCCTTATGCTGGGGTTGATTTTCATGGAGACCCAGACATGGCCCTTCCACTAGGAGAACAGTGGGACGACTCAGGTAAAATCATTTTCAACATTTTCCTAATGTTAATTTTTTTTATTTTCATATCGTCTCAAAACTGATAGTAATAATTTTCAAAATGCAGATGTGGGTCCACAGCGACCAGCCGCTCTCCGGCCTTTCAAGAGAAAACAACCAGTTGCACCGGCTCCAGCCCCACAGAACGAATCAGCAGAGACTTTGGCCGAGTTGGAGAGTCATCTAGAGTGCCTAACAGGGGACATTCCCGAGACCAGTATAGACGACATCCCTCGTCGACTTCAGCGCTATGTGATTGGGGTCCCCGGACCTTTTAGGAGGTTCCTTTGTAAGGTGGCCTGTGCTGTGGTTTCGTATCGAGATCATTACCAGTGATGGGATGATCGCTTATTGTAGTCACACATGACATTTTTCTTTTTGTACCTATCATTTTTGCCGATCATAAGGTGTTTTCCAACCTATGATCGAGGATGATGTATTTTTTTGACACACTCCTATATACATGATATCGTTATTACTAACTTGTCTTGTTAAACATGTTATGGAATGTTTTTAAATTTACTTGTATGATTATTGCACATGTCTACTTAACATTTGAGAAGCAATTGCATCTGCTAATGTATTTAAAGATCTTGGAATATGCTGATATTCAATATAGTCAAATTCACGTTCTAAGAGACGCACTCTCAAAAATAATCTTAATAGAACTAGATTTCTAATGGCATATACTCTATTAAGCTGTAATACAACGAGTTCAAAATCTAACCTCACTATCAAACTCCGAATCCCAAATGAATTAGATTCAGATAATAACTCCACCACTGCACTATACTCTGCAATGTTGTTCATTGTTTGACCGAGGCTTACCCCATGCATAGATACCAACTCGTCAGAGGGCGAATAAATAACCCAAGCTGCGGAGTAAATATTCTGTATACTACGACAAGCGCCATCAGCGAAACCAATATATGTTTGGAGAGGCGTCGACATCTGCGACATCAAACGTAAAACCAAGATAAGAAGGAATAATGACGGAAAACTCAATCTCTAAGCTAAGCACACTTTAATCTAAAACACACCAGCTAGAAGAAAAACTAACCTGACTAAAAAATCTCCACATTCGTTTTAAGCATAATACCTCTTCAAGTAAAGACCATTTCTGGGTTTACCTAAAGAGACCTCGTCAAAGTCTACCAATTCATAGGCCCCTTTCGCTAGCTTTCGCTTGACAAAAAAGGGACCATGCCACATAGGCATGAGTTTTCCAGTGCCTAATTTATCATTTGCTTGATTGTACAAAAGGACTAGATCTCCTTTCGAAAAATTCCCAGGGGTCACATTTCGATCATACTGAGCTTTAATACGTTTGGCATGAGATTCGATCGCTAATGCAACATTGCGGCGATTCTCATCTAGCTGAGCTAAGTATAATAAATGTCTTTCCTCTTCAGAAGTAGCTGGAAGTAATTCAATGGTCGTTCGCAATGACAGGATTTCGCACTCAATAGGTAACACAACTTCCAAATCATAAAATAGTTGGAAAGGAGTGAACCCTATTGACGTTTTGACTGAGGTTTGATACGCCCATAGCGCTGAAAATAACATGTTGTGCCAGTTCCACTGATGAATGACAATGATTCGTCGGATCATGATGACTAAAACTTTGTTGATGGCTTCAACCAGTCCATTAGCTTGTGGATAATAAGGAGTTGAACTATCGTGACAAAAGCCAAGCTGGTCTGTAAGTTCTGTCATCATAACGTTTCGAAAATGACGCCCATGGTCAGTGATAATCGCTTGTGGAACACCAAACCTAACAATTATATGATTGAATACGAAAATTGCAGTCGTTTTTCCGTCTGCCTCAAATGTAGGCATCGCCTCGGCCCACTTAGTAAAATAATCTACTGCAAGGATAATATACGCATGCCGCCCGGCCGAGTGAGGGTTACATGTAATAAAATCGATACCCCATTTGGCAAAAGGACCAACGGAAATTATAGGGTGAAGAGGAGCAGGTGGAGCGCGCATCTTTCGATCAAAAATTTGACAATTGTGGCATTTTCGAACCGTAGTAATATAATCTTTAAACAAAGACGGCCAGAAATAGCCAACGCGCAATATCTTTTGGGCAGTGGCATACCCAGACATATGACCACCACACGCTCCAGAGTGACAGTCATTTAAGACCCTTTCGGCTTCCTCATGAGTCAAACAACATCGGAAAATAGAGTCCGATCCACGACAATAAAGAGTATCTCCAATAATTTTGAATTGTTGGGATTGGAATCGGATTTTCCGATGGTCGGATCATGAAAGATCTGGCCGAAATGTTTGGGTTTGGAGATAAGTGATGATATCTCCATACCAAGGATCTAAAGTGCTGATTAGAAACAAGGATTCGTCCACAATGGGTTCCTCCGCCACAGTTTTTGTATCAACAAGCGGGAAGTCACACATAAGTTCTGCAAAAACTAAAGATTTCTTTGACTTGGACTTTTGAAATTCTAAGTCAAACTCCTGCAAGATGAAAATCCATTTGGAGTACTTGCCCCCCAGCAACTGCTTGGTCAAAATATAGATCATAGGGTTGCAATCAGAAATGAACGTAGTTTTGCATAATAAAATGTAATGACGAAAACGTTGGACAGCTTGAATAGCTGCCAATGCCAATTTCTCCACATGTCAGTATTTTAGCTCAGTTGGATTTAACATTCGACTAAGGTAATATATCACATTTTCCGTACCGAATTCATCTTCCTGAACTAGCACCATTCCAATGGTGGAATAGGAAGCAGCGACATACAAGAAGTAGTCCTGGTTGTAGTTGGGAGGATGCAACAGAGGTGCATAGGTCAATGCATGTTTTAACACATCGAAAGATTTCTCAGCTATCTCATCCCAAAAGAATGAAGTATTTTGTTTCAACAACCGGGTAAAACCCTTTGTGATCTTGGCGTAGTTAGGGATAAATCGACGTAAAAAGTTTTCTTTCCCTTGAAAACTTTGGAGTTGGCGAAGACTCGAAGGAGGAGGCAATTTGATGATAGCTTCGACCTTCGAAGGATCGACGCGAATGCCGGCTTTCGAAACAACAAATCCTAGCAATCGACCCATTTCAATGCAAAACACACACTTGTGGGGATTCAACCGAATTCGATAATGCCTACACCTCATGAAGATTGCTCATAAATGGATGAGGTGATCAGCTTGATGTAAGGAATGAGCAGGCAAGTCATCGAGATAGGGTTGCACAATGTGTTTTATATCATGAAAAACGTAAGACATGGCCCGTTGAAAAGTTGTGCCGACGTTCTTCAGGCCAAAAGGTAATTTGCAATAAGAAAATGTCCCCCATGGACAAATGAATGCCGTTTTTGGTTGATCGGCAGGCAAAATATTGATTTGATTGTATCCGGAAAAGCCATCCGTAAAGGAGAAAATTTCACTGCCGGCACAATCATCAATAATTTGATCGATATAGGGAGTAGGGTAATTGTCCTTTGGAAATGCTCGATTAATGTCCTTATAGTCGATACATATTCTTATTGTCCCTTGCTTTTTGTTCACGGGAACAATATTCGATACCCAATCCGTTAACGGGATTGGATAAATGAAACCTGCTTTTAATAATTTTTCAACTTCTTCTTTAATTGCAGCAGCTTTTCCTGGCTGAATCTGACACAGACGTTGTCGAACGAGTTTAGCGTCTGGGTAGGTTTTAATTTCATGAACTACGATTGCTGGGTCAATTCCTAGCATTTCTTCATAGGACCGGGAAAATACGTCGCGGAATTCTTGAAATAGGGCCTTGTATGTTTTAATTTCATCGTCCGTACAAGAGGCACCTATATGAACGTTTTCAACGATTCCGGGCTTAACTGAAATGTCAAGGGGAATAGTTCTAGAAATATTTCCCAAATTTAACTTGGAATAAGGATGTTTCATTGGATTCTGAGCGTCCTTAACATATTCAGTTGTAAAGATTGATGAAAAATCGTCTTCAAAACAATCGCTCTCGGGTAAAAACGAAGATCTGTGATGTAGATCTTCCAATGGTAACTCATCGACGCATAGGATTTCACGAATTTCCTCATCTAATTGAACAAGTTCGGAAAACGTTCTTAATTCCGAGTTTGATGTTGAAAATTACTCTTCATGGACCTCGTTCATTAAGTCGATTCTGGTTGATGTTTGGTCGGAAAACGACTGCACGGTCTGATATGCAAGTTCATACGGACTCAAAGGCATAAGAGTACCAAATGAGTCTATCTCAGTTTCAGAAGGTATGATCCAAGGATCATCATTAAAAATGGTTCCTGATGAAATCATATGAATGGTTGCAGTAGAAGACGATGCGTTGATAGGAGGGAAAGGAAAAGTGCCCAGCAAACCGAAATCTTTAACTAACCCTACACCCACATCCTTATAAGGGATCGTCACTTTACCAACATGCTGAATGCTCTCAACAGAGGCTGGGTCAGATGAAAAGTATGACAACTGGTCTATAGTTACGATCTTTCCATTATGAGGGAACTTTATAAGCCGAAAGACCGATGAGACAACTGTTGTCATAGCGTAAGACCAACTACGACCCAAGAGAAGGTTGTTATCTAGAGGGGCATCAACCACCTCCACATCTAGATTAACGGTTTTACCTTCAACCCCTATAGGTAGATCTTGTAAAATGCCGAAAGGATGAAACCCACAGCCATCAAAGGCCTTAAGAATCGTCGGGGATTGATTTACTGAAGGAGAACCAAGCGATCTCCAACACTGTATTGACATAATGCACGTGGAAGCTCCCTCGTCAATCACAAACCAATGAACAGGTCTATTTTTTACTATCACTGGAATCTGGATAGCCATTTGATGAGGTAAACGTGGTGCACTATTTTCTAGATCGAAGATTATAAGGTTTGGGTCCTGAGCGTCAACAGCTCCTACAGCTGACAAAAGTAATTTTCGTTGTGCTGGACATGATTGCAGCACTTCCAAAGCCGACATTGCTGAGGGTGAAACAGCTAAATCCTCAAAAATGTTGTAGTTCTGAGCTACTCTCGCATGTGGATTGAAAGTAGACTTTCGAAGTACACCCTTTGTGGGCGGTTTGATTACTAAGTCTGGGTTAGGTTTCTCGATCTGTAGTGGATCAGAACCGGGAGCTAAGGTTGATGGATTTGAATGAGAAGATTCTGTTTCTTTACCATCAACAGGACTTTTACTGCCATAATCTTGCGATCGAGTCACAATCCTTACATGGGACATCATCAATATGGTTTCTTCATTGGCACTGGAGGATGAACCTATCATCTTACTGTCTTGAGCTGGAAAAGGATCCTTCAAGGCAGCAGGAGTTTGGGAACCTTTAACAATTTTTGCAACTTTTGCCCGATGAGGGCAGTCTCTCGTATAATGGTCTTCATCGCAGATGAGACACGGATAACGAGGTTTGCATTTTTCATCAGTGGGTTCCGCTTTTTCAGGTTTCTCTTTTGAATTTTTATCTGCTTTATTCTTCTTCTTCCCTTTCTTCTTACCACCGGTTTTTTATTTAGCCGTAGATGACTCTACAACATGAATATCGGCATAAAGTTCCACGGAAGACTCTCCTGTCGGGGAATCTGGCAAGGTTATTATAGGAGAATAATTCTTGGAAGATTTCTTCTTACTTTTGGTATTTACCATACCAATCATACCATCAGCGACATGAGACCCTGAAGGAGCAGCAACGATTTGATTTTGTTTGGGTATGTCAGGGATCTTCTCGTGTAACGTACCTGACTGAGTATAAACTAAGTCAAGGTACTGCGCTTGAGCAATGACTTGCTCTTCAGTAACTACTCTGGCTTTAGCTACATCTTCAGTGATCTTGGGCAATAAGGATTTTACAAACCATTCAGCTAAGATCTGATCCGGGATATAAACCTTCACTAAACGCCATCGACGTCTCCATTCATGGATATGATCTGAAATGTAAGTGGACATCGACTGCTTTAACGAAGTTAATAGCTCCGTGACATTGTCATGTCTGACTGGCAACTGAAAATGAGTTAAAAACGAGGTAGCGAACTGACTAAAATCATAAAAAGTGGCTCGCGGTAATTCGATATACCATTTGGTTGCAAGACCAATTAGAGTGCGTTGAAAAAGACGTAAATGAATAGAATCATCTGAAATGGAGTTAGACGCACACCAGAGATGATAAGTCATCACATGGTTCGACGGGTCCTCTCCTGTTTTACCTTTGAATTTAGGAATATCACTGGGCAACTTATGCGGCATTCACGGCCAATACGGAAGATAGTTAATTGGATCGTTCGTAAGGCGCGTCAAGTCAGGCAAGTCCAAAGTTGCGATAAATGGTAACTGATGGTTAGGGTCCCTAAAACTTGAGGTCTGCAGACTAGCCCCAGGAGGAGGATATCCAAGATAACTAGGAATGGGAATCGCATTTGGGATATTTTGACCTCCTGGAAAACCATGATTAACCGGACCATACTGGGGTTGCTGAGGTTATTGATATGTATACCCAGGGTACAGTTGATACTGATAGGTTGGTTGCTGCGCAACAGGACCGTATTGGTACTATCCTTGGTACGGAGGTTGATTAAACTGAGGTTGAGAAGTGAAAACCGTACTTCCTACAGGCAAAAGAACCGAAGTCTGGACCGTAGGTCCAGACTGAGGTAAATATGTCTGAGGAGTAGATACAGGAACAGTAGAAACCAGAGTTGTTGATATTCCAGAAGAAGGTGTGGTGGATGGAGTAGATGTTGCAGTAGTTGCAGAAGATGTTTGAGGTGAAGTACGAGGTGTACTAGGCCCAGACTGAGAAACTACAGAAGGTGCAGAAGTTTGAATAGTAGACTGGACGGGTTGCTAAGATGGACCAGAAACCAAGGGTTGTCCAGGTTCAGATGACGACTGCACATTCGGTTGCAAGACCTGCTGGGATTGAGATGGATCCCACACTAAATTCATTCCGGGGTATGGACCCATAACAGGTTGAGGATATTGAGGACCATAACCGGGTTGAGGGTAGGGTTGATAATATGATTGACTAGAAGGCGGTTGGTAACCTTGAGATGGGTACTGACCTTGGGGTTGATAACCCTGAGGCACGTACTGATACTGGGGTTGACCTTGAGGTACATATTGATATTGAGGTTGATTTTGGGGTGCATATTGATACTCAGGTTGACCTTGGGGTACATATTGATACTGAGATTGACCTTGGGGTACATATTGAGTCTGGGGTTGACCTTGAGGAACATATTGTCCCGTAGGTATGTACTGTCCTTGAGGTTGTCCCCCAGGCGCAAACTAAGTACCTTGAGGTTGCCCCTCAGGCATATACTGGATACCCTGAGGTTACCCACCAGGCACATACTAAGTACCTTGAGGTCGCCCCCCAGGCGGTAACTGGCCACCTTGAGGTTGAGAACCTGACATCATTAGAATATCTTCTACACTCAATGGTTTAGTACCACTACTTCCAGTTCACAACTTTTGTTCGATAGGTTGAGGAGATGCTCCCGAAAAAGTACCAGAAATGGACTGATACCCAGTGGGAACAGAAGGACCGTCGTACAAATAGGCTTCCAGAGATTGAGAAAACATGGATGATGGACTAGACATATTCAATGCAGGATAGTAGTCTCTAGGTGCTGGGTGATAAAAAATGCGAGGTGGTGAAAAAATTAGTCCCGGATTTTCCAAAAGATTAGTCAGTGAACGGTACCAAGCACTATTCCTAGGTGGACTGTAAAAGATCGATTCACGCTCCCTAAGGTCTAAGATAGGTTGATCTTCTGGAAAAGGAAAGCTTTCTTCGATGTCTGAAATGGCAAGCTCTTCAATAGCTATGAGTCCAGAAGGAAGATCTTGGGTAATTACAGTTTCTACCCTAGGAGAACTAGGACCACTAAGAGTTGGAGAAACAAACTCTGATACAGGAGTAGCAGCAATTTCAGATTCGGGTTCAGATACTTCAGGTTCTTCACCTATATCACTAGTAGATGCAATACTACCAGTAACTTCTGAAATTACTAACGGTTGAGAATCAGAATGTACTACCAAAGAAGGCTCTCATTCTTCAGGTGACCCACTTCTATCACCACTAGGAGACACGAGGACTTTCAAGCCTTCAAGCTGACTTGGTACATCCTCAGGAGGTTGACCTCGAAGTCTACGGGACGTCCTCAGTAACTCAGCCACGTTAACAAACTCAGGGGATTTGCCCCGAAGTCTACGGGAATTCCTCGGTAATTCAGCCACAGTTAAAGACTTTTAACTACTTCACACGCAAACAAAGTAAAATCTCAATGAAAATCACCTAAAGTCTCTAAAGAACCAAACAAATGGAATCACATGCCTAAAGAATCTAGGAGATCAAGCACACACAAACAGTAACTTTCCGGACCGAAAACATTAGTTGGTGATGAAATCCAACGTCGCAGATTTCGATACAGAAATAGAAGTTGGAACAGTTACCCCGGCAACCTGCTTAATGAATAGAATAGCATAAGTTTCTCCACTTAACTATCTCGAGTGAAGAGAACCCCCCAGAAAATCCAAGTGAGTCTAGCCGACGTCTACTCCAGGTACAGTGGGATCTTCCCACCACCATCACCTTAGGAAGAATCCTATAGAATATGGTCATTAAGGTTACCAACGGAAAAAAATATACTTGGGGGAATAGTCTACGATCCGATACGCATGCAAGGGCAGAGTAGCAAGCTCAATCCCCTTGAAGGCTCCTCGACATAATCCAAGGTTTACCAACAAGTGACCCCAGGCTCCTCGACAATGGTTAATCCGAGGTTTACCATTTGTAATACGTTAATATCTGGCGTCGTTCCCAATGAGGAAGGATTGATTCCCACACTGGTTCAGACACGATCTCGTGTTTCTCTTTTAAGAGGAGCTTTCCCACAGCATAGATGCAACAATTGGATTTCTCTCCTATTGCAAGATACAACTACTTGTTTGTTTTACTATCTTGGAGAGTTAATTACTCCCTACTCCAAGATACTAGCCTAAGCTATGTTGGTGTATTAGAGCCCTAGAAACAAAAAATTTTCTAGATTTATTTTATTTTAAGCGTGATTTTTATTGGCTTTTGATTAAGTCAAGAGGTGATGGAGATGAAACTTGTGGTGTAAAGGCTCGACTCAAAATCACTAAAAAAATGCACTTAAGATGATTAAGCAATCTTTTCTCTTCAATGAATTTCTAGCTAGGAAAGAGTTGGAAAATGCAAATACTTGTAAACAAAAATCTTTCTTAACAAACAAATCAAAAGAAGAGTATTCGTTCCAATGCACTCAAAATGAGACAACTAGTTATTTTCACAAGAATTTCCTTTTTCATTCAAACACTCAAATGCTACCAAAACAAACTTTTTTCAAAAGAGACTTTTTATATTTTATAAAACATTGAAAACTATAACTAAAGCAAATCTTGAGAAAACTATGAATAAAGCAAACTTAAGATCTACAAACTATGAAAATCTATTTGAAGTAAAAGCTCACAAAATGTCTTTTCGAGGATGTTTTACATGGCTATAAGAAAACCAAGGACCAATTTGTCCAGAATCACAAATAATTCAAGAACAACCAATTTTGTTCTCTTTTTGAAAATGAAAATCCAAACTTTCAATCACAAGATTTTTGAAGTTTTGTAAAGAGAAAACTCAAAGCGGATTCTTCAACAAGGGGAGATTTCATAAATGGTCAAACTCATAAGAAGGCTGGTAGACACTAAGGTGATCTGAAGTCCCTACAGCTTCTAAGCTCAGAGCCACTACACAACCAAATCGAAAAACAAACCCAACAAGCAAAACTCCTAGGAATTTCACTTATAACCCTAATGCTAATGAAATTAAACCAAGGAAAGCTTTCAACAAGTCACATGTAGGTATGGGCAGAGGATAACAACTACGAAATCAAGATAAAACTAATTTAAAGAGTAAAATTCAAAATTTTCAAAATTTTAGCAGGGTACGCAGGTTCAAATTGTACACAGGTGCGTGTACGCTCTGTGCACAAATTAAAAGTGCGTACAGGTATGCACTGTGACACAAGCACAAACTACAGACTTCGACTAAAGTAATGAAAAATAAAAAACAAACCTAGACCCACTAACTCTACCCAAGTCCACACACAACAAGCCAAAAACAAAAACAAAAAGGCAAGTTTCTCAAGTCAAAGAAAAACAAGGAAAACAATCAAGTCCCCAGTAGAGTCGCCATTTTGTCACGCGGAATGAGTCGATCTTCTGGACAAGATAGACCTTCCTAGAATCTACAGAAGACCTAATGACAAGCAAACCAACTAGACACTATCTTTCTCTAAATGTGCTTTTATAAATAATGGCAAACAAGTGTGTTTAAGGCCTACCTTATGTCCAACGCAAGTTTGGGGATGCCTTCGCTCCTTTGAT
>APFE031351872.1:121034-155798 GCA_000404065.3 Pinus taeda | reverse complement strand
AACCAAATCGAAAAACAAACCCAACAAGCAAAACTCCTAGGAATTTCACCTAAAACCCTAATGCTAATGAAATTAAACCAAGGAAAGATTTCAACCAGTCATATGCAGGTATGGGCAGAGGATAACCAATAGAAAAACAAAATAAAACTAACTGAAAGAGCAAAAGTCAAAATTTTCAAAAATTTAGCAGGGTACGCAGGTGCAGAGTTTACCCAGGTGCGGGTACGCTCTGTGCACAAAGTAAAGGTGCGTACAGGTACGCACTGTGATACACGTGCACACTGCGAACTTCGGCCAAAGTAATGAAAAATAAAAAACAAACTAAATCCACTAAGTCTACCCAAATCCACACACAACAAGCCAAAAACAGAAACAAAAAGGCAAGTTTCTCAAGTCAAAGAAAAACGAGGAAAACAATCAAGTCCCCAGTGGAGTCGCCATTTTGTCACGCGGAATGAGTCGATCTTGCGGACAAGATAGGCCTTCCTAGAATCTAATGAAGACCTAATGACAAAAAAACCAACCAGACACTATCTTTCTCTAAATGCGCTTTATAAATAATAGCAAACAAATGCGTTTTAAGGCCTACCTCATGTCCAACGCAAGTTTGGAGATGCCTTCGCTCCTTTGATCCAGGTAAGTTCCTTTGTCACAAACCTGCAAACAAAAACAAGGAAAATTATTAAATAGCACCTGAATAACCAGTATTATAAAACATATTTAACATGAAAGTCAAGGAGTCCATGAAACAAATAACATGAGATACTTGTTGAGAAAAAAGAGTCTGATTGTATTAATTCAAAAGAAGAAGAACTTTACAACCTTTGCCTTGACGCTGTACAAGCTCCTCCCAGGGTCCAACAAGAAGTCTCCTCTACTTTGACAAGCTTCACTCACTCCCCAAATGAAGCTAAAAAGGTATGTGACCTCTCCTCTTAAGCTAAAATAGGAATTCTTGATTTCACCAGCATTTACCCTCAAAAATGTTCAGCTTCTAACCTCCCTAGCCACTAACCCAATGCCTCAATTTATAGTGCAATAGAGGGTAGCTACTAGGTCCTCCTTCAAAGGGATAGAATCCTCCTTCAAAGGGATAGCTCCTCCTAACAAGGGATTATATCCATCTCTTTTGGGATGCATGAACCACTTTGGAGCGAACAATCCACGTCAAAATTCCTTCTAGAAACCTCTCGAATTAACCCAAAGTGAGTTTTTTAAGATAAAAATTGTGCCTTTTGACTTTCACAGGGGTACACACCCTCCCCTTTACATACAAAGCATATAAGTATGCAGATACTCTGAACAAAAGGTGTGGGCCCGCAGGCAAAAGTGAGAGAAAATGCGGAACAAGAGTTACATTTCTTTTTTGATGTCTTTCTCTCATTTCCAAAGCTTGTTTTGAAGAGCTGAGGTCTGAGACTTGCTAGGAGGCTGGTATAGGTGGTGATGGACCCATATCAACTCCAAATAATCAAGGTGATGATATTTTTGTGTAACAGATTGCCCCCTAAAGTGCGAAGTCTGTAGTAGATGAGGATTTTTCATTTATCATTTAGGAAAAGTGAAGTACGTTATCATTTCGAGGAGCATATTGCGGATAGCCCGGTTGGAACCTGCAAAAACATTCAATGCAAAATATATATATGAGATCATATCATCGCTGAGGTAGGCATTCCCATACTCAGATAAAAACTGAATAAGAGACTGAAAACTAACTAGAAGACTAACTAATGCTTTGATATAGGAATGATCTCGTAACACATCATAAGTACAGACACAAGTGGACACAGTATGGATGCAACCATCTGTTTATGAATAGTCCATAGTATAATGAATACAAAATTCCTCGCAACTTGGATGGTGGAAAATAGATCCAGGGTCTTTATTTCTACGTCCCGAAACAGTACGATTCTATCCATGCAATTGAATGTGTTGAAGTCGAACATGGTAGAAACCACTTGATTACCAGTCAATGATGTAAACTGTTAACAAGCGTGACAGAAACCACCAATAATGACAATGGCTCTCAAAGTACTCAGTACAATCCATGAGATGTGATAAGATGTGTTGATGTCGAACATGTCATGGGATCCCTTGATCGAAAGTCAATGATGTAAACCGTCGTCAAAGGCGAGAAACCTGCCATTGAGGCATGCAAATCTCAAGGTACTGACGATTCCTAGATCATCTTTCTATATATTTGAGCTAATGAGATTTATAATGAACTTCATCTCTATTTTCACTAAACTCAATAATCTGATTGATTCTTCTTGAAAAATCTTCAGGTTCATCTGTTGCATCTTGCAAAAAATTTTAAAATAGGAAAAACCAAATTGGTAGGGAAAATTGCATCTTTCCCATAGACTAACTGAAATGGAGATTTCCCTGTTGACCTCTTTGGAGTAATCCTATTTTCCCATACTGCATAAATCAAATGTGAATCACAACTCTTCTTATCATCAGCTAGTGTTTTCTTGATTACCTTTACTAGACTCTTGTCCGATGATTTTGCAAGGCCATTACCCTGAGGGTAATATGGAGTTGAATGATGTTGCAAGGCCATCTCTCCAATAAAATCTAATCCCCATTGAGAAAAAGGTGTTGAAACTATTGATGGAACAAGTGGAAGAGCTGCTAATTTCTGTTTTCTAGCAAACATTTGGCAAGGAACACAACCTCTTACCTTTGCCCCTACTTGTAAAAACAATGTGGGCCAATAAAATCATCCCCTCAGAATCTTGTATGTTGTTGCTCTCCAAGCATAATGTCCTCCACAAAATCCTGTATGAAACTGATCAATGATGCCTTCAGTTTTTGATTCTATTAAACATAATAACAAAATGTTAAGTGGATCTTTCTAGTATAAATTTTCATTAATAATGCAGTACTTGACTGATTTTAACTTGAGGGTTTTACACTGGGTTTTGGAAATGATGTTGGACACTCAAAATCGATCAAGAAATTTACAATATCTTGATACTAGTTTGACAACAAGAATTTTTCATCAATGTGTATAGGAATGATATGCTGTGAAGGTGAAGGTTCTTGTGGATTCTCCCCTTCTGCAAGGACAGGAGGTTCTTGTGTATTCTTCCCTTGAGAGTGAAAGGAAGGTTCTTGTGGATTCTTCCTTTTATTTCTAAAATAGAACTGATTCCAAGTACTTTGCAGTTGGATTTAGCTTGAAGCTTAGCTAATCCTTGACCTTTTACTAGCTTGGTAGTCTTGATAGTTAGATCAAACTCCAGAATTTGAGTGATCCATCTACCTCTTTTTCCATCAGTGTCTAGTTGGGTGAAAACAATTTTGACAACACTATTTGGGACATAAGCAGTAATAGGTGAGTGTAAGACATACATTCTAAAATATTTCAGGGCTTGAATAAGGGCACAAGCTTGCTTCTCAATGATGTCATACTTCAGCTTAGCATCTGTCATAACCTTGCTGAAAAAGGCTATGGCTTGGTCATGGGAATCTTTGTTTTTCTATAAAAGAACAATAGCAAGCATTGTTTCAGAGGCAAAAGAGAAAATACTAAATGGCTTAGTGTAATTAGGGCTAGATAAAGTGGGAGCTTCAGAGATAGCTCTTTTTATTTGCTCAAATACATGCCTAGAAGAGGGAGTCCATTTGACTTCATAATCCTTTCGGAGCATGTTTGTTATATCTTTCACTATCTCTGCATAATTTGGAATAAACTGCCTCAGAAAATTAATCTTGCCCAAAAAAGCTTGAATCTCTTTTCTTTTTCTGGGCAAGGTCAATGTTTCTATGTCATATACTCGTTTGGGATCAATTACTACTCCTTCCTTTGAAATTATATGGCCCAATAGTTTTCCTTCTTTAACAGCAAACAAGGACTTCTTTGGGTTTAGTGATATTCCAAATCTTCTACACCTGTCAAAAACCTTCATCAAGTGCTTTAAATGTTTCTGATTAGATTTAGAAAAAACAGTTAGGTCATCAAGATAAATAACCACAAATTTATTTACCTGACCCATGAAAGCGATGTACATTGCTCTCTGAAATGTTGCTCCAGCATTGGTTAAGCCAAATGGCATCCTTGCGTACATGAATGTACCCTAGGGTGTAGTAAAGGTTGTCTTCTCTCTGTCTATTGTATCAACGTTTACCAGATTATAGCCTGAAAAACCATCAAGCATAGAATGTCTTTGTGCTTCTGAAACCATTTGCAATAACTAATCCATTTTGGGCAAGGGATAATTATATTTTAATGACGCTTTATTTAGATTTCTAAAATCCACACAGAGTCTTATTTCTCCATTTTTCTTTCTAACAGGAACTAGATTTGCAACCCAGTTAGAATATCTAAGAGGGAGGATGATCTATGCATCTAACATTTTCTTAATTTCTCTTTCTAAAATTGGTAGAAGAGTTGGATTTATTATTCTAAGCTTCTGCTGATACGGTTTTGCTTCTTGTTTCAGAGGAATCTTGTGTTGTATTAAATATGTGTCATAGGCTTTTAAATCAGCGTAAGTACAGGCAAAAACGTCCTTATAATTTTGCAATAATTTAAAATACTGAGCTTTGATTTCTGGGTCTAGAGATGCGCATAATTTGATGTTTTTAATATCTTCATTAGTTCCAATGTTAATCTCTTCTATGTCATCTCTGAAGAAATAGACTACAGGTTTTGGAAAACATCATTCTGATCGAATAATTTTTCTAAAGGAATGAGTCCCTTTGGAATAAAATTATTTGATAATTGAATAATGTCATGATTAGCAATCTTGACTTTAAAATCTGAAGTATCATTTCCTTCTGGATTTTCATTTATTTCAGCTATATCTTCATCAATTTGCAGAAATGAGAAATCATCTACTACTTGCAGAAATGATTTCAGTTGTTCATCATCTTCAAATATTTGCCAATGTTTCATATTATCAGGGATAGATGGCCTGTATTTGACTTGAATCTGATAAAGTATATCAATATGATGAGGGATTTTAAAAAGGGCTAGCAGAGACAGTTAAGGCATCTGCGTGAATGTCCCGATCTCTAGGAATATGAGTCAAATTAGAAGCATCGAACAGGTTTTCAATTGAATCCCATATCTCATTTTGGTAGGACCAAAGTCTAGCGTGCTTGGTCTGGCAAACATTCTTTACTTTCTTAACAACAAGATCAGAATCGATAAAAACACTTAAGTTCTGAACTTTTAGGATTTTGGCTAGCTATAATCCTAAAAGGGAAGCTTCGTATTCAGCAACATTATTGGTCACTTCAAAATCTAATTTACATGATTGTGTTATATTTTTCTTTTCAGGTGAAATAAAAACTACTCTAGCACCTGCCCCATATTTCGTGTAAGAGACATCAAAGAATAGTTTCCAAATATCAGTTTGGTTTGGTTGAGGACTTTCAACTACTTCTTCAATCTTAACCTGAGTTTTATGCTGGCTTGAAGTGAGCTAAAAACAACCAAAGTCTTGATCTATTGCATAAATTGGATGGTTCCATCCCTGGTCATTCTTACAAACAGTATGTGCAAATCTTACCTCTCTATATAATCTTAAATGCTCTCCTCCATAAACAAGAATAGTAGCATATGACATGTCCATCTGTAGAGTTCCCCCTAGTTTGGCACAACATGACCTAGAAAGGAGCATTCCAAACTTGGGAGGGATATCTGTAATAACAATGTCAAGTACTACACTTTTTTACTGGAATTTGGGCAAGGGTAACCACTAAATCCTTGATCAATCCTTAACAGGGCACCCCTTTGGAATCAAAGGTGTACAGGTCATGGTAGGATTTAGTGACATCGAGTTTCAAATGGTCCATGATCGATTTTGGCATAAGGTTGTGTGATGCTCCTGAATCAAGCATGCAATTATATAACATGGAATCATTTGTTTTAAGAGTTACATAGAAGGGATGTACTATCTCATCTATCATGTCTGAACTATGGCCAAAGACTGCTATTGGTTTTTCATCTTGGAAACTTATGGCATCACCTTCTGCATCAACTGAGGTATTTTGAATCCATTTAGTGACTTGGATTTTGTAACCAGGGTTTTTAGAAAGTTCTGACAATGGAATTGGGATCTTAACCCTTTCTAATTCTTTTTCAACATTAAATGCAGTCAAAATGATTTTACCAGCTTGGGAAGTATCAATTGACTGATCTAATGGCTGAATAAGAGTTGTTTGAGCTTAAACAGCTTTGGTACGTGGTTTAATCATTGAATCTTCCTTTGGAGGTCTCCCAGGACTAGGCCTAAGCCTAAGATCATATCTTTTGTTTAATTCTGCAATTAAAAATTCAGAAAAAAAAAAAATGATATTTAGATACCTGTGCAGCTTCCTGATCCTCTTGAACATGATTCTGTTGTGAGAGAGGAATGATAGCTATTTGATTGGAAGAAGAATCCATACTATTAATATCTTCAGTGATTGTCATAGCATTATCATCAAGGTGTTGGACATCTATTAATAGAAGAGTAGGAACCTGTTGATCATTCGTAGGTCTCTGAAGAATTTGTAGTGGTTGGTTCCTTTTATACTGACTTTGATTTTGGTTTTGAGGTCTAGCAACTGTTTGTTGTATGGTCCTAGGTTGGGTCTCAATCTTTGAAATCCTATTTGATAGGTTTCTAAGAAGAGATGTTATTTCGTCTATTTTTGAGTCTTCTGATTTAGTCTTAAGGGAACTAAAGGCTTCTTGAACAAATTCAACTTTTCTTTGGGCCTTTTCTTCCTAATAAGCTTTAAAGAAGTGGAGGCTACCCTATTTTCTTCTACTTCTATAGCGTTTGTTTGCATATCTTCAAGAGTTATTGAATTTCTCTCTCATAGCATAACAACAAAGTCATCATCGAAAGCTTTAGAGAATCTAGACTTAGTTGCTACTCCAGGAGGCTTACAATCATCAAGTACATTGTGATAGAGTTTGTTGAATATTTTGATAAAATCTGCAACTGGTTCACTGAATTTCCTTTTAAGCTCTTCAAATTATTTGAGGAAGTAAAGAGGATCATTTTTGACACCCCATTTATTTTTGAATATGCCAGTAAGCTCTTCCCAATTCCTAATTGAAGCTGCTGGAAACTACCTAAACCAAGTCCTCACATTTCCTTCAAGTGATTGTACAAACAATCTCATATAAATGTGTTCTTGCTCAGTATTCATATTGTCTGCAAAATCTAGGAAGGCTTGAAGATGGTCCTCAACTGAGGGACCAATTTCTCCATTGTACTTGGGAAGGTATTTTAAGTATCCAGGTGGGAATGCATCAAGGTTATTAGGTAAGACTAAGGCAGCATATCTAGCATGTACAATTGGTCGGAAAGCCATGACAGTAGGTGGTGTATGAGGTTCTTGAGGAATATGAGGTGTTTGAGGTATATGAGGTTGTCCTGGGGGAGTATGAGGTGTTTGTGTGGATGTAGAGGATGAAGAAGAAGTAGAGGAAGAAGATGGTGTTTTAGGAGTTGGTGAACTAGTTGGAGGTGAAGGAGGAGATGAAGGAGGAGATCTCCTGAAAGACTTCAAAATATATATAATATCGCCTATAACTCCATCAGGTCCGGCTATCGCAAGCCATATGTATATCAACCTCGCTCCATTGTAATGCCCTAACACGATATGTTGATGCAATCGATCACAATCGCATATCACATATACCATCGTGCCATTTGTAAGCACTCCTATGTAATCATCGATGCCGATTCGCCGATCCGATCATCGGCGCTCGGCATATCGCATGATTGCAATCATTGATTCCATGGTCCCGATATCGTATATGGTACTGTTTCTGACCTGATTGATCGGATCGGTGGATCGGGGTTTCTTCCACCTCCGCTTAAGTCCTTCCCTTTTCTTTTCTTTGATGAGATTTCCTTTTTTAAGGGGTTTTTTCTAATTTTTTAAGGGATTTTTCCTCTTTTTCTAAAGAACATAAGGCATCTTCTGTCTGTGATAACTTCTGCATCCTAAGTCTGTTTTTTCCCATTCAAGTTGCAGTAGATTCAGAATGGAAAGATCTATGCAATGGGGCTAGTTCCAAGAACTTTATTAGACTTTCATTTTTCCTTTGTGAGGAACACTTAGACTTAGGAGTCTATCCAAAATCCATTTTGGATCATGCCTTCCCACTAAAAGAACTTTTTCTCTCCAAAAGACTGATATACTAATTTGAACGGTAAATGAGAGTGACTCACCCTCTTCTTTCAGCCTCCCTACACTTGCCTTACATAGTGTCTTTGAACCAAAGTTTCTGATCACTTCCCTTCTTAGATAGGTTGGTCTTCCTGGGAAGAACTGTCCTCCTCCTTGCCTTCCTCCAAAACTCCTGCTTAGATGGTAACAGAAGGTAGTTTTAACTTCTCTGACTTGATTAGTGATCCAATGTGGCTCAAACAAATGTGAAGTACACCTGCTCCACAAAATTCTCATTTCTGCCTATTTGAAAAGCTGTCAACAATAATTGTTAACAACAACAGAAATAGAGACAACAACTGGATGGCCTAAACTCTTGCTTCAACAAAGAAACAGATTTCACATCTTGTGAACACCTCCATGTCTTGCATATGCATACAAATTATGGACTAGATAATAGGCCCAGAAAACATGCCTTTAAAACAAATGACCCTTCAAGTCAAGCGTGTAGAAAAAGACCATTAGGACTCTTTTGAAAAGATGAAACATTTCATCACTATCTCCATCTTGGAGACCAAATTAAATTTCCTTAAGTCAAAGTTACATACATGTTTACAACAAAGCAATCAACCCTTAAAGTTAAATACATATACATGTTCAAAAACAAGGAAATCATTAATATCCCTGTGTTCATGCACATCAAGCTCATGCATGCATTACATCCTTCAACTTTCACTTAAGCACATTGTACTTTCAAAGCTAAAATTAAATATAATGTTGCAACAACAAAGTGAGTCTCTTGCCCAACTTCTCCATTCACCTACTTGGTAAAATCCTGCAACTTCCATCTCATTAACAAAGAAATGCAAATAGATGCATCAATAGACATGCAATCATAATTGGATAACAACTCTAACCACCAATCCATTTCAAAGGTACTACCTTTTTCTGCACATCAGTATCAACATGTGAATCATCCCGAGACACATCAGTCATGGAATTTTCCTTTCCATTTCTGCCATTTTCTCCTTCCACTTTCTTTATCTTTTATGAAAGCATTGTCGGATTCAGAGTCCAAAATCTTCTAGCAAGATGCCCTTGCTTATGATAGTAAGTGCAACACATGTGCATCCTTTTGACAACATGATTTGCCTTGTCCTATGGACCTTTGGCTGCTTGCTTATTTCCCTTCAAAATTTTCCTCTATGTGGCCATTCTCCTCCAACATCTAAAAACATGATGGTTATCCAAACCATAAAAGGAACATGCAATTCTTTTCCCATGCCTATGTGGAAATTTACCATGCTTTGCAAAATCAAAAGGAATGTGTTTAGTGTTACCACCTAAATATGCCTTAAGCTAAAGGAAGGCAAAAATTAGGGTAACCACAAACCACACTCAGTCTGGTAGCTAACCCTACAAGAGCAGGAGAGGGCTCTCTCTGTGTCACGCTCAGTGAATGGATAATAAAAAAGGGTCTAAGATGACTTACAATGAAATATTGATGTTAGGCTAGTAAGTGAATAGGGATACAAGAAACAATTTATATGAATGGCCGAGCTTCTGGGATGTTATGGGATGGGCGCTTAGCAAAGAATAAAGAATTTAATACAGAGGCACAGATTATTCTGTGAGGAAAAGTAGGCGGGAAATGCAACAATTTAGTTTGAGGTACCGCGGCATGAATAGATTGCTGAAGAAAGTGAAAAGGGCATAGTGAAATGAATCCTTTTCAACATAAGAGAAACACTGAACATGAAAATTACCCACAGGCAGAGCAATAAAATTGAATTCTACCTAATCTCACTCAGAAAATTTCACTGGAAATGAACATGAATTGAATTATGAAATATAACGAAATACATATGAAAACATAAGAGACACATTTACTACACTCACAACCACAAGAATCTCATGAAATATAGCCGCTGCCTTTCATTAATTCTCTGTAAAAAATACACAGTGAAGAAACAAAGTTTCTTTCCCACGGTCTCCCAGAAGTTACAACCCAACCAACCTTTTGCAAATAACTTGCATACAATATATAGAATGTGTGAGGAAGAGATAGAACGCCCAAGGGTTGGGGAGTTACTTGAATCATTGCGAAATGGAGATGGAGAGCCAACCATCAGCTATAGGTGCAGCGCTACCAACATGAAATTTGGCTTTGGGTGACCATTTGCCTTCCTTTGCCACTTGGATAGAAGCCAATCTGGAGAAAAAACTCTTTAAATTCCACCTTTGGTGTCAAAAAACCGAAGTGTAGATGAGCGGGCCCACTTGGAGAAGTCGCGAACCGAAATTTCGCGAAACGGAAGCAAATTGGCAATTTTTTCCTCTGTGCGCCGCGCCTTTTTTCTGTGTGTCCTGCTACTTTGGGGCCTGTTTTGGGGCACTTGCAGGTGTCCAAAATGTGCCCAGGTGGGCTTGCTGGAATGCCTGTCCTGTCTACTTTCTAACCCAACTAGAATTTTCAAATTTGGTGCTCATTTTCCCCTCTAAATCTCCATTCTCCCAAGACTGCTTTCTGTGTGTCAAGAACGGGGCAGAGAGGCCATTTTTTGGGTGTTTTTGACTTCCTGGAGACTCATATCTTGCCCAAATTTCTTTTCCGGGCACCAGTAGTCGAGATTTTCCATGCTGAATCCAAAAATGCAAACCATTCCTCATTTGGAGCTCTAGATTTTTAGCGCCGCGCCACAGGGAGAAAAAACCTGTGTTTTGCATAAAAATGTCTAGGTCTGCACTCTTTCCTCACATTACCTATGGTCCCACACCTAATGGTCATGGATCCTGTAGACCTGACCGCACCTTTTCTTTGTGACAGGTGCGGACCCTGAGTGTGCCGTGCCTTCTTGTAGACCAATTTTGGAGGCCTTCCCGGTGTCCAAATTGGGTGTAGGATAGTGCGTTGGAAAGGTATTTGAGTCTACATTACAACCCAGCTAGAATTTTTCAATTTAGATTTCATTTGCCCTGTCAAAAGTCAAATATCCGAAGACTGGTCAAAATGTGCAGAATGAGGTTGTCTCAAGGTAGAGTGATGTTGCAGTCAACTTTTGAAGGTCTTCCTCAACTCCAAATTGAGCTCATGATAGCTCATTGGAAATATATTTGTGTCTAGTCATCCTTTGACTCATCAAGCAAGTCATTTGGCCAACCAATCTAGGAGAAACCTTGATTTTCCCATGTCACTCCACAGGTGCATTCAATTCCCTGAGGCAACGGTATTTTTGACATTTCTCTTAAACCATGACACCTGTGTAAACAGTGAAGGAGATTTTTCTTCCTTTTCCTATTGTGGACAAAAAACTCTCTCAGTGTTTCCAAATTCATCTTTCTTTTCTCAGAAACATCATTTGAGTGAAAATCTGGAGATGAAACTTGTTGAACCTCCCTCTGGCCTTCTGGCATTATTCTGACTTGAAGACACACTTTGTGAAACCCTAGAACTAGTGACTGAAATGACCTTTGCTGATCAAGAGATTGAAACACGACTGTAAGTGACTTTAAACTATTGATGAAAGACCTAAGCCAGTAGGTACAAAACATGAGGGAAATGAAAGACTAAGCCCTTCCGTCAGATTATGGCATGCCTATAGTGGAATGAAACTGAGTGAATGGAGCGAGACACCTAAAAATGAAATGCAAAAAGAGTTTTGATATCTGACAGAGGACTGACAAGACCAACTCTAACATTGGCTCCAATAGGGATGGCAGCTCCAGCTCCTTGGAGGTGCCAAGAATTGCAGATCTTTGGGTGAGCAGACAGTGCCTTCGTCCATTGGGAAATGGAGTCATTATTCTGACAAACCAACATGACTCAATTTATTAACTGAAACTTGATTGAAACTGACTCAATGCAAACTGACATGACAGAAAAAACTTGACTCTAACAAAAGGAAATGACTCATTACTGACTTACCTAAAACAAGAATTGACAAAACTTATTCAATGGCAGCAATCCATCAAGATTTGAGGGTTTCAAATCATGATGACAGCCACCTGCGTACTAATGCAATATGTACAATCATGTGTAATGTGTCTTCCAATGTAACCAATCAAGTAAATGCCTCCTTGATTGATTCTCCAGATCATATCTCCTGGTCAACAACAGATACTGGTAACAGGGCCTCCAAAAACATAATTGACCATGATCCCCTTCATCACTGAATACTGCAATAATCACCTTCAGTGCTGACTGCAACAAATCTGCCATTGGATCCTGAAAACCATGAAGATTTACCTCCTGCTGAAAGAACAAGGTGTCCTTTTCACCTGCTTCTGATCTTTCTTCAAAATGTACTTCAGTAAAAATATGCTCCTGGTAGCCAAAAAATTCTGAACAAGTGGATGAGCAGATGTCCTCTTCAAAGAACATTTCAAAACATGAAACATAGGAAGAAGAATCTGAAATGGCATCCTGAATGGTCTGATCTTCGGTAGTCTGACTATATTGTAGGTCACCTTCATATGATATGACAGCTAGATTCTCATTACATTCATCAATCATGAGAAAAGAAACTTCAAATGTTTCATGAAACCCAACACTAACATTTCTATCATCTACCATAAATTCATCCAGAGAAACCTTTTCACTTACTTGACCGTAGATCTCATCTTGTTGTTCATGAATTGACTGAATTACCTCGTTAGGAAGGTTGTGTTCTGATGAGATGAGGGCAGTTAGGTCTGTAACTCTATCTTCTTCATTTGAGGCGGCCTCAACAATGCAATTCTCTTCTATGAGATCCGGAACAACATGTTTTTCCTCATCACAATCTGTTTCTCAATCTGGTTTATCATCATCATTTTCTGAGATTGGAACATCATTTTCCTGCGTATCCTCATTTATTTCAACCAGATCTGAAATAAAACTTCTTCTTTCCTCATTTTCGGCCATATGGAACTCTTCAACCTGCTGCTCTATTTCATGTAATTCATGTTGACTGTCAAGATGCAAAATTCCTTCATTTTCCACTGTACAAAGATCTTAATTCTACTGCAACGTTTCCTGAGCATCTTGATGGGACTCTTCTAGTTTCTCTTCATGTTGCTGAAATGGATTCTCGTATAAGGCTTCCATGATCTCATCATCGATAAAATTATCATCCTCATATTATTTTTCAAGGCTTTCAATAAAAGTAGAAGCATGTTTGCAACAGTCATGAACTAGATTTAATGATGGATAAGATTCTTGAAATCTTTCAATGAACAGGGCATGAAAATCCTTTAAACAGTAAATACAAGCAGGTGGCAAACTTTCATACCAAGACTGGGCTTCACCTTCTAGAGTGGCCATGAATATCTTCATTAAGCAATCTTCAGGAAAATCAACCTTCAACTTGCGAATATGCATGTGAAATCGAACTAGATGTAAAGCAGCGTCCTTCTTACCATCATCTTTAAACGTAGACAAATTCCTTGACCAATCTACTTTCGGAATCTTATTTGGAAAACCTGGGATGTGATCTCGGCTCATGGGAGCATATCTTCTTGCAATCCGCTCCATTTTGAAAATCTCAAAGCTACTGATCTCTCTGCAGTGGAGTCACCATGAAGGATGGATTGTTGGATTCTTCAGTGAATGGAGTCGCCAGGTGAATGATTTCAGCCGTCCTCTTATGTCTGATCATTGTTCACAATCAACAATCAGCTTTGAACTTGAGATATGTACTGGGGCAAAACAATCTTCAAGCAAACCATTTATGTTCCCCAGTGCAGTCGCCACTATGTTAGCACCTAAATCTGCCTCAGGCTAAAGGAAGGAAAAAATTAGGGTAACCACAAACCACGCTCAGTCTGGTAGCTAGCCCTACCAGAGCGGGAGAGGGCTCTCTCCGTGTCACACTCAGTGAATGGATAATCGAAAAGGGTCTGAGATGACTTACAATGAAATATTGATCTTAGGCTAGTAAGTGAATAGGGATACAAGAAACAATTTCTATGAATGACCGAGCTTCTGGGATGTTATGGGATCGGTGCTCAGCAAAGAATAGAGAATTTAATACAAAGGCACAGATTATTCCGTGAGGAAAGGTAGGCGGGAAATGTAACAATTTAGTTTGAGGTACCGCGGCATGAATAGATTGCTGAAGAAAGTGAAAAGGGCATAGTGACATGAATCCTTTTCAACAGAAGAGAAACACCGAACATGAAATTTTCCCACAGGCAGAGCAATAAAATTGAATTCTACCTAATCTCACTCAGAAAATTTCACTGGAAATGAACATGAATTGAATTATGAAACATAACGAAATACATATGAAAACATAAGAGACACATTTGCTACACTCACAACCACAAGAATCTCATGAAACAGAGCCGCTACCTTTGATTAATTCTCTGTCAAAAATACACAGTGAAGAAACAAAGTTTCTTTCCCACAGTCTCCCAGAAGTTACAAGCCAACTAACCTTTTGAAAAAAACTTGCATACAATATATAGAATGTGTGAGAAAGAGGTAGAATGCCCAAGGGTTGGGGAGTTACTCGAATCATTGCGAAATGGAGATGCAGAGCCAACCATCAGCTACAGGTGCAGCGCTACCAACATGACATTTGGCTTTGGGTGACCATTTGCCTTCCTTCGCCACTTGGATAGAAGCCAATCTAGAGAAAAAACTCTTTAAATGCCGCCTTTGGTGTCAAAAAACCGAAGTGTAGATGAGCAAGCCCACTTGGAGAAGTCGCGAACCGAAATTTTGCGAAACGGAAGCAAATTGGCAATTTTTTCCTCTGTGCGCCGTGCCATTTTTTCTGTGCGTCACGCTATTTTTGGGCCTGTTTTGGGGCACTTGCAGGTGTCCAAAATGTACCCAAGTGGGATTTCTAGAACGCCTGTCCTGTCTACATTCTAACCCAACTAGAATTTTCAAATTTGGTGCTCATTTGCCCCTCCAAATCTCCATTCTCCCAAGACTGCTTTCTGTGTCAAAAAAGGGACAGAGAGGCCATTTTTTGGGTGTTTTTGACCTCCTGGAGACTCATATCTTGCCCAAATTTCTTGTCCAGGCACCAGTAGTTGTGATTTTCCATGCTGAATCCAAAAATGCAAACCCTTCCTCATTTGGAGCTCTAGATTTTTAGCGCCACGCCACAGGGAGAAAAAACCTATGTTCTGCACAAAAATGTCTAGGTCCGCACTTTTTCTTCACATTACCTGTGGTCCCACACCTAATGGTCATGGATCTTGCGGACCTGACCACACCTTTTCTTTGTGACAGGTGCAGACCCTGAGTGCGTCGCGCCTGTGCGCCGCGCCTTCTTGCAGATCAATTTTGGAGGCCTTCCCGATGTTCAAATTGGGTGCAGGATAGCTCGTTGGAAATGTCTTTGAGTCTACATTCCAACCCAACTAGAATTTGTCGATTTAGAGTTTGGTTTCCCTATAAAAAGTCAAATATCCCAAGACTGGTAAAAATGTGCAGAATGAGGCTGCCTCAAGGCAGAGTAATGTTTTAGTCAACTTTTGAAGGTCTTTGTCAACTCCAAATTGAGCTCATGATAGCTAATTGGAAAGATATTTGTGTCTAGTCATCATTTCACTCATCAAGCAAATCATTTGGCCAACCAGGCTAGGAGAAAACTTGATTTTCCCAAGGTCACTCCAGAGGTGCATTCAATTCCCTGAGGCAATGGTATTTTTGACATTTCTCTTAAACCATGACAACTATGTAAAAATTGAAGGAGGTTTTCTTTATTTGCTCATTCTGGACAAAAATATCTCTCAGTTTTTCCAAATTCATCTTTCTTTCCTCAAAAACATCATTTGAGTGAAAATCTGGAGATGAAACTTGTTGAACCTCCCTCTGGCCTTCTGGCATTATTCTGACTTGAAGACACACTTTGTGAAACCCTAGACCTAGTGACTAAAATGACCTTTGCTGATTAAGAGACTGAAACATGACTATAAGTGACTTTAAACTGTTGATGAAAGACCTAAGCCAACAGGTACAAAACATGAGGGAAATGAAATACTAAGCCCTTCCGTCAGATTATGGCATGCCTCTAGTGTAATGCAGCTGAATGAATGGAGCGAGACACCTAAAAATGAAATGCAGAAAGAGTTTTGATCTCTAACGGAGGACTGACAAGACCAACTCTAACATTTAGAACCAGATTTATACCTACCTCTTTCACCTTTATTGCCTTCATGAGGAGGTGAAGCAAATGAAGAAGTGACTCCCTTTGGAACACCATCACTCTCTTCAAGGCTGTCAGAGTTTCCACAAGTCTCTGGTTAAGTGTGCGCTTCTAAACACCTACATCTTGGAAATGATGTTTCAAGCCATTGCATTCCTCTTGAATACAATCTTCACACTCTACAATGCAACTCCTTCTTGGGGTTGTTTCAATAGCCTTCATGGAAGCTTTGAAACTATCTCCTTAAGACTATCCATAGCCAAGACCCAAATACTTAGGCCTTTCCTCAACCATTATTGGTTAAACAATACCTTATGCATGCTTTCCCAAGCCCTTTCCTTCATAGCCTATCTTGCACATTAGCTTGGAACCTATGCCTCTAGTATGTTTTTCAAAAGAACCAATATAAGCATTCTTAGAAGAATTTGAAGACAAACTGGAATGGTTTACCTCTTCTTCAAGCTGATACTTGATGAAGGCTTCTTTGGCAACAAAGAGTTGTGACTCGAACTCGTGCATCCTTTTTAGGTTATTATTTGCAATATGAAGTTGCCTCTCCATTTCCTGTAGTCTGTCAAAAAGCAACTACTTCTCTTCCTTCATGGAATTCAACTGTTCTCTAAGTATTCTAATCTTCCTTCCATCCTCATACATTTCCCTCACCATATCCATCATGATGGACAAGTCTTGCTTCATGTCTTCATCAAAGAGTCTTCTCAAGACAGGAGAATTTGAGGACTCGTAGAAGTTGTCATTATGCCAATGAACAAAAGAACTTCAAAGAAGATTCATAAAGAGCTTACTCGAGAAACCTTTTGCAACAAACCACTTGTGCTTCAAGGATTGCCTTGAGGTCCTTTGGGATTGAAGAATGCCTTCAGCCCTTCTTCCTTCTTGTCCTCTCCTAGACTAAGCTATCAATAGCTTTCCCTTCACCTCTGCAAACTCAAACAATAGTCAGTCTGCAAACAAGCATACAATCAACCTCTAACTATTTAAACACCTTCTAGACAAGCAATCTTTGCTCTGTCAATCAATCATTCTAATATAACCTTCTTTGAAGGTGGGGTTAATCAAATATCAAGCTCTGATACCACCTGATCTGAAAATGCGACACTTAGGCTTCTTGTTTAACTTACAAGAACCTCTCCCACTTCCAAAGTTTTAAATATTCCCACATCTTATTGATTAACCAATGCAGAATTAATAATATGCTTGAAAATACGGTGTATGCTGGTATTTGTTTTCAACTGATCATATGCTTTAAAATCTATTATTTATGCTGATGTGTACATACATATAATAATTACTAATGCAGCAGTAAACAAAACACACAGAACAACAATTTAATTTGGAGTTCACCCAAAACTCTCGGGTTACGTCTCCTTGAGCTCTAGTAAACTCGACTAGGCCCTCTGGGATTATGGCAAAGTCCTTTTCTTTACAATCTCTTGGCTCAACCCCTGCTGTTTTACACAGAAACGGTGGGTTTAGGCACCATTCTATCCCTGGCTCTTGAAGCTCTTGGCTGTCGGTCTGGCTCTCTGCTCTCGCTCTGGCTCTTGGCTCTGGCTCTTCACTCTGGCTCTCGCATTTGGCTCTGGCTCTGGCTTTTGGCTCTCTGCTTTGGCTTCTCTGAGCTCTCAGTAGTTCGCTTCACCCCCAAGTGATTGTCTCATCAACCTTCTACCCTCTGATTTTCCACTTGATCTCCAAGTGACAACAAGGCTTCCTCAGCTACCTTGCACTCTTTGCTAATTCTTTGTTTTAGAAACAACCCACTCTGTCTCTGACATCCATGACTTTTAAGCCAATTGGCACTTGTCTGTTCGTTTTCCCTCTCAGGCTCTCTGGTTTCCTGCCTTTGTCTGCTCAAATCCCCCACTGAGCGTTAGAAATCATTTCCAAACGCCTTCAGGGATGATGGCCACCTGTTCTGTAATGGAAGGGACCATCGACGCTTGAAATCCCCAGAAATAGTCGTTCCCTATTTACACAGAGAAACACTATAAAACATGGGAAAAATATGCCAAATCACTGTTCATCGGACTTCAAATATCTGTAAATTCGCCCTATACTTCTATCGGGTCTGTCTTTAAATCGCTATTGCATGTTGTAAAGGCCCTATTCTGTGGTTTCCTTTTGTATTTTAAAAATACATTAAAACATTGAAAAATTTCGTGAAATGGCTTTAGACGGACTTGTAATATTATATATTTGCATTGATAAATCCCGTCAGGTCCAGTTTCATCGCATTGGGCACATTCCCCTTTGTATTTCATTTATTCGGCGAATCTATGAAATACACAGAAAGGTGTCATTTTCAAGACTTCGAAATATATAAAATATCGCCTATAACTCCATCGGGTCCAGCTATGGCAAGCCATATGTATATCGGCCCCGCTCCATTGTATTGCCCCGACACAATATTGTGATGCGATCGATCGCAATCGCATATCGAATATACCCCCGGGCCGTTTGTAAGTGCTACTCTATAATCGCTGATGCCGATTCACCGATCTGATCATCGACGATCAGCGTATCGCACGATCACAATCACTGGTTCCAGGGTCCCAATATCGCATATGAGCCTGTCTCCAACCCGATTGATCGGATCAGCAGATCGGGGTTTCTTCCTCCTCCGCTTAAGTCCTTCCCTTTGCCATTCTCCAATGTGATTTCCCTTCTTAAGGGTTTTTTGCCTATTTTTAAGGGATTTTCCTCTTTTTCTAAAGAACATAAGGCATCTTCTTTCTGCGATAACTTCTGCATCCTAAATCTATTTTTTCCCATTCAAGTTGTAGTAGATTCAGAATGAAACGATATCTACAATGGGGCTAGTTCCACGAACTTCCTTGGACTTTCATTTTTCCTCTGTGAGGAACACTTAGACTTAGGAGTCTATCGAAAATCCATTTTAGATCAGGGCATCAATGGGCAATCATGTATCAAAGAATTTGACATCATAAACACTGCCATATTGACGTCAATGACAACCTAGATTAACACATCTTACAATATTCCAATAGAAGCATAACATCAATGAAATGAAAGCATAGAAATAAAAAATGATTTTGTAACTTATGCAGAGATGGAATCAAACTAATCTTTATTCCTCACTTTCAAAGAGAGATTTAATTACATTGTTTTGCATTTTCAGACTCTCCCCGCATTCAGTTTCTGAGCCGCCTTTAGAATGTTCATTTCTAATTTTTATTCCCATCTCTAAACCTTAATTAACCCTCTTAGTTTCAAATTATTTTTGAAACATTTTTTTTAAACTATTTCCTTTGTAAGAAATTTTAAATTATACATATATATAATATTAAAATAAAAACCTTTGGTAATTGAATTCAACCCCTTTTACAAAAATTACCAGATGCCTTCAGGCTTTAAAAATATATATATATAATATATATATATATATATATATATATATATATATATATATATATATGAACATTATTTCCCTTAAAATGAAGAAGTTTAATGTGGAACCCAAGTTATTGTCGGGTGCCATGTGGAAATGAGCTAGAGGTATGCTAACTTTGGTGGAAGTTGGTGGTGCATTTGGGTCTTCGTTTAAGTTTGCAAAACCACATGTGGTTTTGAAAAGTTGTAAACCACTTTGCGCCCTTCTCCAATAGCGGTTTTTGGAAATTGAGGTGAGCAGTGGTGCAATAAATCATAACCATAGATTTTGTTTGTTGGTGGTTTTGTCATACAACTTTGCGACTCCCCATCCCTTATTAATATTTTTCAAGGCAGGGACCGTCGCATTCCATTCCATTTGGAGATGAAATGATTTAGATTGTTGATCATTTTGACATGTACAAGATGTATAGTCCCAACTTTAATTCATTTTTATTCAATTTTTTTTATTCTCTATGAGGAGTCCACCCCAACCATTGTCAAAATCTCGTGAAATCATAATAATGGTTTTTGGATGGAAATAATGTTTGGTAGTATTCATTGAGCATCAACACAAGCTTGGACAAGCTTCTTGGATTCTGTTGCCTATGATCATGCCTCCATATTCATCAGTTCTTACAACAATAGCATAATTATTCCTTATTTTCCCATGAACTCCTTCTTCCGGGAGAAACATTTTGAGTCAGATTTCATTTTTGAATTGAGACATATTTTCGCTACTTCAAATTTGCCCAACCTTGGTGATAGTAAGTTTTTTTCTCTAGTTAGAGTAGCTACTTCATTTTATCTATCTTCACAAACCCAAATTATTTCATCTACATTTACACTTAGTTTCTACCATAAGGTAGCACGATCAACATTAGAAAGTTCATCCACTTCATGCATCATGCTTAGAACTGGTCTTATTGTTCCCTCCTCTCGAATGAGAAAAGTCAAAATATTGATGCTTAGATCTATTTCATGATAGTTATTTGTGCTAATGGTTTAATGCTCAACAAGTTCCCTTGGCATCTGATCATGATAACCTTCATCCCCATATACTTTGAATGTTATAACATACAATATACTAACAAATTACCTTACTCAAGTATACTTGGAGACAACCAATGACTCCGCAAGACCAGGAATGGTTGCAAATTCATCATCTTCTTAAAAAATCATATATTGGCTGCCCCAACTTTTCGTATAAAGTTTTCTGGAAAGTGTACCAAAAATTCTTTACTTAAGTTGTTTCTCACAAGCAACCCAAACAACAAGAATGGTTGTTACTGTATTCTCCAAACTTGCAAAATAAATGTTAAAACCCTATAGAAAAATGATATGCAAACCAAGAGACACACATAACAATGAAATAAGAGTGTAACAACCTAATGGAAATATGAAAGAAACTTTTATTTTATTAATAAAATAGAAATTTTACACTTGATGAGGAGATATTGTAGACTTGGATCCCCCTCTATTAGATGGGTCCTTTTGTAACCATGTGCCTCAGCTTCAACATTTCTCTCAATGATTGTATGCAATGGGCAAAACTTGGTTATGGAGGCTTGAAGCCAAAGTGAGTGCTCAAATGTCATAGGATGATAATGGGGACAATGATATTGGTAATAGTGAAGAATGACGAGAAAACCCCTGTATTTATAATAAATATTGAGATAGATTGAGATTTACAAAATAATAAAATATTATAGAATAAATCAAATCCAACTACTTGAAGATATTTATTATATTGTTTGAGAGGAAACACATTTGAAAATTTCAAATATATTTATTTAGAAAATGGTTAAATTATTTAACAAATAAAAAATGGTTTATTAATTAGTTTATGATGATTAATTCATTTAAATAAGAAACAATTATTAAATAATGATATAATTATTATTTTATGAGAGAAATGGGGTGTAAATGTGAAATAATAAATAAAAATTATCTATTTGATTATTCTAGAGTGATTAAATAAAAAATGGTTAGAAATGATCATTAAATAATTACTTAATAATTCTTTCGAGAGAATATTAAATAAATAATGATCTATTTAATTATGCTCCTGAGGTTTTTGGATTTTAATGAGAAATAATTTAGGAAATTGGTTCACTAAATTATTTCCTAAGGTAAAACTAGGTTTTCATATGTAAAAACCCATCCTACATGGGTTGTTTTGATCAACCCAGTAATACATGACTAGGTGATCATTTTTTGGGTGATAACAGATTACCTCCCAACATAAGAGTGTGAGGAGCACATTGTATGATAGAAATACATTGTAGGTCCACTTTCATGAGACACTAAAGGTGAGTCATAGGGAGAGAGAGAGAGAGAGATCACTCAAGTAACAAGAAGGACTGAAGTTGGAGGGGAAGAGACCTACTTGTGAGATAAAAGTATCATTTTATTAATGAGTACAAGATCTCAATGAGGCAGGGGAGGCATACCCATACCTATGAGATAAGTAAATACAAATGATAATAGTGTTCCTAACAATGTGGGTGTGAGGTACATAGTACATGATACATGATATGTTGGCATCAATGGGGCAGAAACTGATACAATGAGATAATGAATCCCTTATACATAATTTCCTCGAATGTAGTGGCTAGGATTGATACATTGAAGTATGTCGATTTGAATACATGAGACATAATTCTCCCATGTTTAAGTTTGTAAAACCACATGTGGTTTTAGAAAGTCGGAAACCACTTTGCTCCTTCCTCCATTAGCGGTTTATGGAAATTGAGGTGAGGGGTGGCGCAATAAATGAGAGTCATTGATTTTGTTTGTTTGTGTTTTTTTCATACAAATTTGTGACTCCCCATCCCTTATTAAACTTTGTCAAGGTAGGGATTGTCACATTCCATTGCATTTGGAGATGAAATGATTTATATAGTTGTTCATTTTGACATGTACAAGATCTATAATCCCAACGTTAATTCATTTTCATTCAAATATTTTTATTCTCTATGAGGAGTCCACCCCAACCATGGTTAAAATCTTGTGAAATCATATTAATGGTTTTCGGATGGAAATAATGTTCGGTAGTATTCTTGGAGCATCAACACGGGCTTGACCAATCTACTTGGATTCTGTTGGCTATGATCATGCCTCCATATTTATCAATTCTTACAACAATAGAATGATTCTTGCTTATTTTCCCATGAACTCCTTCTTCTTCTGGGAGAAACATTTTGAGTCAGATTTTATTTCTGACTTGAGAGATAATGTTGCTACATCAAAGTTTCCCAATCTTGGTGATAGTAAGGTTTTTTCTCTAGTTAGGGTAGGTACCTCATTTTATTTATCTTCACGAACCCAAATTATTTCATCTACATTTACAAATAGTTGCTACCATAAGGTAGCACGATCAACATTAGAATGTTTAGCCACTTCACCCATCATGCTTAGAACTGGTATTATTTTTCCCTCCTCTCGAATGATAAAAATCAAAATGTTGATGCTTATATCTATTTCACGAAAGTTATTTGTGCTACTGGTTGAATGCTCAACAACTTCCCTCGATATCCGATCATGATAACCTTCATCCCCATATACTTTTAATGTTATAACATACAATATACTAAAAAATTCCCTTGCTTCAATATACCTGGAGACAACCAATGACTCCGCAAGACCAAGAATGGCTGAAAATTCATCATCTTCTTCAAAAACTATAGGTTGGCTACCCCAAATCTTAGTATAAAGTTTTCTCAAAAGTGTAGCAAAAATGATTTACCTAAGTTGTTTCTCACAAGAAACTTGAACAACAAAAATGGTTGTTACTGTATTCTCCAAACCTGCAAAATAAATGTTAAAACCCTATAGAAAAATGATATGAAAACAAAGAGACACACATAACAATGAAATAAGAGTGTAACAACCCAAGGAAAATATGAAAGAAACTTTTATTTTATTAATCAAATAGAAATTTTACACTTGATGAGGAGAGATTGTAGACTTGGATCTATGAATCCCCCTCTATTGGATGGTTCCTTTTGTAACCATGTGCTTCAGCTTCAACGCTTCTCTCAATTATTGTATGCAATGGGAAAAACATGGTTATGGAGGCTTGAACCAAAAGTGCTCAAATGTCATAGGATGATAATGGGGACAGTGATATTGGTAATAGTGAAGAATGACGAAGAAACCCCTCTATTTATAACAAAATATTGAGATAGATTGAGATTTAGAAAATAATAATATATTATAGACTAAATCAAAATCCAAATGTTGTGAATATTTTATCATATTTTTTCAGACGGAAAAGATATTTGAAATGGTAAAATATATTTATTTAGAAAATGGTTAAATTATTTAACAAATAAAAAATGGTTTATTAATTAGTTTATGATGATTAATTCATTTAAATAAGAAACAATTATTAAATAATGATATAATTATTATTTTATGAGAGAAATGGGGTGTAAATGTGAAATAATAAATAAAAATTATCTATTTGATTATTCTAGAGTGGTTAAACAAAAAATGGTTAGGAATGATCATTAAATAATGATTTAATAATTATTTTGAGAGAATATTAAAAAAATAATGATCTATTTTAATTATGCCCATGAGGTTTTTGGATTTTATTGAGAAATACTTTCGTAAATTGGTTCACTAAATTATTGCCTAAGGTAAAAGAAGGTTTTGATATGTAAAAACCTATCCTACATGGTGCATTTTGATCAACCTAGTAATACATGACTAGGTGATCATTTTTTCGGTGATAACAGATTGTCTCCCAACATAAGAGTTTGAGGAGCACATCGTATGATGGAAATATGTTGTAGCTTCACTTTCACGAAACGCCGAAGGGGAGTCATAGGGAGAGAGAGAGATCACTGAAGTAATAGGAAGGAGTGAAGTTGGAGGGGGTGAAACCTACTTGTGAGATAAAAGTCTCCTTTATTGATGAGTACAAGATCTCAATAAGGCGGGGGAGACATACCCATACCTACGAGATAGCTGAGTACAAATGGTAATGGTGTGCCTAAGAATATGGGTCTGAGGTACATAGTACATGATACATGATATGGTGGCATCAATTGGGTAAAAAAAGATACAATGAGATAATGATCCCCATATACATAATTTCCTCGAATACAGTGGCCAATATTGATACAATTAAGTATGTTGATTTGAGGACATGAGACATAATTCCCCCATGTTGGTGTGGTGAAGAGGTGGGGGGGGAGATCACAACCAAAGAAGCCCTGATGAATAGGAGAGGTATTTAAATATCTCAATGGACAATTTGAAATAGAGGTTCATGTTGTGAGTTATGCAATCGACAGAAGCAAAGCCATTGAAATAAAAATAACTTCTTTCGAGGCTAGATCACGATTTTCTGAGATCTAGGTATGTGAGGATCTACCTAAAGGGACATCCCCTCATGAGGTCTAGAACATCTCACACACACCTCAGAAAATCTAGGAAAATCTGCTAGATCACTAAACCACCAAGTGTATGTTTCTTGATCGTGTGATAATGAGTTGAATTTGAGCATACGAGAAAAAACCAAGTAAAAGGGAAATAATGATTCACTTTGCTTGATTAGAGGCACCAAGAGAGGATGAAAGATGAAACCAGGGTACACCATCATCTAGACTACTCTCCTGGAATAAATGTGTTGATGTTAACAAAAGTAGGCCCACCAGAGTTTAGGCAATTATGAATCCTCAACAAAGGCACAAGGATCATAGTATTATGGCTAATAACGACTAACACCAAGGATGATAATTGGAAGATATGGGGACTCGTGGAGTTATGATTTACCTTGTCAGATCATAACATGCAAGGTTGACCCCGTAGTGACTGACAAAATTCCATAAGGGATGGTCAATTACTCGGACATAGGATTTTCAAAGGCACATGAGGATAGAAGGAGGTCAAATATAAGAAAAATGGGATGAATGCGACACATAGATGGATAATATATTGTAACAGGATTCAATGGGACTTTGAACAAACTCCATAGATGTAGGGGTGACTCATCTCTAATGCTTTGAAGAAAGGTGACTATATGATGCTTTCACATGGGAAAGGCCCACATCGTGGCATAATAGAATGAGTAAATAGTGATTACTCATGACAAAACTCAACTCATAATTCTAAAATTTCAAAAGAAAAGTGGTACGAGAGTACATGTGACTGATATTAACAGATTTGATTTAATGCACGAAAGTGAGACCTCATGGAAAAAAATGGCTTTGTGGAGAAGTTTCAAATTATGAGATACATGGAGACCCATTATAGACATCGGTGAGAGAATTCCAACAGTGCTGACGGTTTGTCAAACCAAGCGACCATTTATTCCTAATGGCAAAAAAAAAACTAGAGTTTTTCCTATAAAAGGGCTTCTTGCCCCCAATTCCAATTCATTTGTACATTGATTTGTTGGAGAATTTAGAGAAGAGTAAGAGGTACTAAACCTTGGTGAGCTTGTAGTAGAGTCGTTGGATTTTGAATCTATGATTTAGTAGGTGGCCTTACTTGTCTAGAAATGGCCATAATGCCTCTTGGAAGGATGGTTTCTCATGAAGAATTAACGAAATAAGGTTGTCCATTTAATTTATGAAAAGAAGATATTATGTATGGAAAAGATACAAGTGAAAAGATGTTTTATTTTAGAACAGACAATATCTCCTATATCTCTCTCATCCCAATCCCAAAATCAATAAGGAATATGGTTTAAATTTAATGCCCCAAGCTACATTTTTAAGACATAGTTAGGATTCTTAAGAAAATTACCCAAAGGTAACACAATTCTTGTTATTGTTAGACCTATGCATTAGGGGTTTCTCTAACATCCACTTTAGCAAGCATCTTTCCATGTGCTCAATATTCTCAATAAAAATAAAATACTTTGTGGTGTTGATGAGTAATTTCTATTAAGTTTCTACTTTTATGGATCTTGGGGAATTCCTAAACATAAACTTAGACTAAATAAGAAGCGATCGATTTGTAATATTCTTTTTTTGGTGGATATGGTTAAAGTGGATGGAATCGACCCATGGTATTTACCGTGGTAGTTGCCCATGGCAATGACCCATTGTATTTTCCTTCATTTTTCGAGTGAAAACAATAAAATAAAGTCTCTCTAGAGAGTCAATGAAGAATATAAAAGGGGATAGGAGCCTAACAATGTAATCATTAAGAGTTATTTATATTTTTCTTTTGTTGAGAGCTTTTCAAGGCTAGTTCTAGTTGATCGCAAGGACGGAAACCACGTGGGAGTAATTTCTCTGGTGGATCCATCGAGGATCTAAGATTGTTCTTCAACATCTTTAATTTCTCTGTTGATGGGAAGGCATACATGCCAAGGCGCGAGCTTTAGTAGTGCTTCTGCGGGCATGCAATTTTTTTCTTATTTATTTACATAAATAAGAGGTTGCATTCTCATATCTTTATTGTGTTCAGTGTTTTTACTGCAAGAATTTTATTAGAACACCTAAAATGTACCAAAACCGATTAAAATTTTGATTATTGGAAAATTACAGTGGTATCAGAGCTATAAATCCTGCCAGCCTGAGGGCTTTATTGGAAAATTCTAAATTATTTGCAAGGTTATTTGGAGATTTCATGCAGGGAACTTTGGTGGAATTTATGTGCACCCTAGCCAACATTTCCATCTTCGATTGTATTTCGTATCATCCTAGTTAGTTCTATTTTTCGGTTGATTGGAAGGAGAATTTTCTACATTATTTTGAGAGTTATTATTTTATTGCAAACAAAAGAGAAAACATTGCCTTGCCAAATTTTTAGATTGGACCTATGTCTCTTTTACCATATTTATCCATTCAAGTTCACGGGGTCCAGATCAAACCCCTATCAGATTTGAGGGTCTCTTTTCAATTGTATTGCAAGGTTGTGAGATTTGTTGTAGGAAGTACTACCATCTTGACTATAATTTGATTACAGGTCTATTGAAATCCAACAGAAGAGTTCATATCCTTCTAGTGGGTCAAACACCAAGGGTTCAAAGGCTAAATTCTGAGCACAAGTATCATATCGGATTATATCCATTTCATTTCCAGATCAATGGTATGAATATATTTTTGTAATCTATATTGGAAAGAGGCTGGATCATTTAAATCTAAGGAGGAGACCCTGCCCTTCGATACCATATTTAACTTTCTCATAGATCTAATGTGTCTCCTTGAAATAATTTATGATTGATTTCATTGGAGGTAAAAGAGGTCAAATTGCAAAGGTTGGAAGGTCAAGTTTCTAAACTTTATCCCAAGGAAGAATATAAATTGTTTAATCAAGATCATCCTAGGATTGAGGTTGAACCCATAGCCAAATTTGGAGATTGATCACTCGGAGGCCATATTTCTTTTCCAAAGACCGAGGGTTTCAAGGGTCCTTCCTCCACGCATTTCCTAGCATTCTTTCTCTTATAGTGTTTTCTTCTCAAAGATGTACGAAAAGAACCCACTTAGGACTGTGGATGATAAACAGTATCAATAATATAAATGGTTGCTAAAAATTGTAGATCTACAACAAATGACAGAAACAAAACCTGTGAAAGTCCTAATCTATTGCACAATCATAGTTAAACAAAAAAAAACAAATAGTAATAACTCCAATCATCCAATGGAAACTATATATACAAAGAATATATTTTATTATAACACCTGTGAAGGGAACAAATAAATGTTACTCGTCCCCCTCTATGGGATGGGTTCTTGGCTATCCTCAAACATCTTCATATTCTGTAGAGTCTCTCTCCTCTATAATGTGAAAACCCAACAAATAAAATGTTTGAGCTTAATGGGAACTCAAATGGCAGAAAAATGCAGTGCATCAATGAAAATAATTAGAGTTACAGCAGTGAGTGCAACAATCAAAATAGTCAAAAGTGAATAATGAATGGAAAACCATTTTATTTATAACAAAATATTAAGTTATCCTTGAATAATGAACAATAATAAAATATTATTAACCCTGTTAGTGTTAGTATCTTCACACTTCCATCAGTGATGAAATTGCTCTTTTTGCATGCATACTAGGTGTCACATCCGATCAGCTGCATTCCATTAGGTCATGGATCAATGGATGGTAGTGGTTTCATGACAATTTCCCTCATGAAATTCGCCTTTTGACCTATTCACACATTTTTTTTAGTCATTTAATGTCATCCAGTTTCATTCATTTACAAAAATCAATTTTTGGGCTTTAGTCTCACTAGGTCTAGGGTTTGTCATCATGGTCATCCAAAAATTTAATAAAAAGTCATCAGGCACATGAGGAGGATGAATAAGTTCATAGAATCATAATTTTACTGTTGATATGCTCAATAAATTTGTTTTACCTCAAAACTCTGTTTTGAGGGGAAAACAGGGTTTTTTCCATTATTGTAAAAATTTCATGTAATTTCAATGTTTCTATATGTAATATGTATTCAATAGCTGCTCCTGGTGACCTAGTAACAAAGCCAACTCCTTCCATGCAAGAAATCAATGTAAAAGTCCACCTTAAAAAAAGGCAAAAGTCAGAAATAAAGTGAAACATGGCATTTGTGAAAAAGCTAGCAAAACATTAGAAAAGTGGGATTGGTTAATGAAAAAATAAAATCAAGGGGATATAAAAGCCAATCCATGTGTTTCAGTCTTCATTGTTGCAAGTGAATGAGCTAAAGGCATAAAAATCGTGTTTTTTAAGAAAGAGGCAAAAACAGAGGAAAAATCCCAAAATTTTGCCAGCGCTGCGCACTTGGGCTTTGACGCTACGCACCTACCCAGCGCTGCGCACCTGGCGCAGGTTTTCCACTGTAAATTGGTCTGGAATTATGCATACAAAGTGCACTGCGCACCTAAGAGGCAGTACTGCGCACCTATCCCTTGAGCATGAAAACAACTCCAATCACCTTACTTTGCTTCAAATTCCTCAATTGACCTCTCATCAAGTAACTAAAGCTTATAAACTTGTTTAGCAAGGGGTTTACATCAGTTGAGGTGATATTCATGTCTCAAAAACTAAACCCTAGCTATCCTCCAAATTGTCTCATAAGATTTGCAAAGGGTATTGTTTTTTGTTGTTTCTATTCCCTTAGATTATTTTCCTACACCCTATTCCCTTAAACTGTTTTCCCTAAATCCCTTTCCCTTTCCCAAAATCATCAACAATCACTCCCCAAACCCCACTCCCATTTACCAAATCCTAACCCTATACCCTATTCCCAAACACTAACACCCAGTTCCTATTTCTTCACTACATTCATTTCATTATCCAAACCCTCATCTACATTCATAATACCAGTCACTCCCCTCATTCTGTAAAAGAAACCAGCATTCACTTCCTATACACATTATTCACCATCATATTTTAAAATCTCTTCATACTCATCATCTTTCACTTCAAATACATAAGCATGGAGACAGATTCAGAGTTTGAGAGGGAAGAGAAAACTTTCAGTGATTCTTCCCGACAAGCTCATGTACCAAGAAAACTGCATAAAGGAGGAAAGACCATCTGGGAGGAGCCCACCACTCTCATAGAATTACTTGCTTGCCCTCTTGTTGTAACTTGCTTTAAGCACCAATCTTGTTATTAGTTTTGTGAAATGGTAGAGAAGGTGAAATATCATCATGAGCTTGCTAGGTTGTTTTTTCTTCATCTTCACAATGGCCAGGTGAACCTTACTTATGTCTCTTTCACCTTGACACTTGAGCCATTGCAGCAGAAACATGCATCCCTAATGTAGGTGAACAGTGGAATAAGGGGCAGCATGTCGGCAGAGAACATTATGAGCCTTACATTAAGGCTGGTTATCACATGCATATCAGCACAGTTTTTCCTTTCAAATACATGCAGAACATCTATGCTCCTCTCATGAAACTCATCATCAAGTATTTCACCTGTGAAGGGAGGTTTTCCCACCTATGTACATATCATGTCAGATTGTTGATGCATTTCACAAAACTGAGGTTGATGAACCTCCCATACTTTATATGTAGGAATATTGAGAATATGGCTCTCTATGTGCAAAGGAAACCTTTTCCTCAATAGTTCAATAGCATTTACCACTTCTCACTAATTAAAATTGTTGTCTTGCATCAGCTAATCTTGCTGAACATACCATGGTATACCTTCATCGCACATGACATTTTCAAAGGCCTTCAGGTGATTCCATCAATTCCTCAAGAGGAAGGAGGGCCTTCAAGGTAGATAGATTTTCATGAGACTAAAACTACATGTGTGCCAGTGTTTACCACCTCTGAGAGGGGCACTAGGAGACTTTTTGTTGCTGCCAAGTGAGTACTATCTCCACCAGAGGTGGAAGGGGTATTGTTTTCTTCATCGGACCATAGGCAAATGCTATCTTCACCGGCAGTGAAAGGGGCTTTGCCTTCTTCTCCATCTGAACAGGTACAGGGCAGAGATAAAGGAAGGCAACAGATGCATGAGGGGGGCCCTACTGAAGGGTAAGATAGGGATTTTATCTTGGTTGAGGAGGATGACACTAATTTGGGTTCTCAAAGCTCAAAACTCAAAGACATGATTATCAAAGAGAAGGAGGCTGAAATACAAGTCTTATCTCTTGATCTTGAGAGGGCCAAATGGATTATCAATTTTCTTGAGCAAGAGAACAAGCAACTGGAAGACAAGCAAGCTATTATGGAACTGCAAACAATTAGAGAAAATAGGCAAGTGGCAAAGAGAAGGAAAATCAAAATGACATCCCTTGAGCAAGAAATTGAGGCTGACCAGGAATCATGGTTAGAGAGGGAAAACATTCACCTGGAGAAATTGCTTGAGAAGGCCAAAAAAGAGAATAAAATGTTGTGCCATATGGCCTATCACTACATAACCCGGAACAAAATTTGCAAAACAAGGGTGAAGAGGTTAAAGGATAAGCTAAAAAAAGCTTTAAGAAGCAAAACAAAGCAAGTTAAGCTCAAGATCTTGGTTGAAGCCTCATTGGCCCAACAAAGCACCTAAAAAGGATCACTCATGCCAAATTTCAAGAAATTTGGAGCATTTTTTGTCATTTTTGAAAATTTTGAAGTAAAAAGTAGGTTTTTTTGGTGGCACTGCGCTTTTTTTGGGGGCATCCATTTGCAAAAAGGTTTGCATTTTTGGAATCAGCATGAAAAAATATGCATGCTTAGAAATGGTTGAGAATTTTGAACAAGCTCTAGGTCTCAAAAAGGGCAAAAAACACACAAAAAGTGCCCTCTCTTCCACTTTTTTGCCACAGAGGAAGAAGTTTTGGGATATTCTACTTTTGGAGGGGCAAATTGACTCCAAATCAAAAAATTCAAGTTGTTCCAGAAGGTAGACTCACCAAGCTTTCCAATGAGCTATTCTATACCCGATTTGGACTTCGGGAGGCCCTCCAAAAGTGGCCTAGAAAGGGCGTTGTGCATAGGATCAGTGGCGCTCCGCATAGGAGGAATTTTGCCAGTTTTGCCTGATTTTCCATAATTTCGCCTAGTTTGACTATCAGTTGACCTTTTCTCTTCTCCTTGATAAATTTGTAATGGTAAATCATGTATGATGATGTAAAATTTGATGAAAAATGACTTGAAGGGGTAGATACATCAGTTAGAGGTGATTTGAGGTTGAATGAATCAGTCTCCATAATTTTAGACGTAAGTTGTTCCACTGCCTATTTTCTAGTTCCTAGTTTAGATGTTGTTGAAACAACTCCTTGAATCATGGATTTGACCCATGATGGCTAGCCTAGGTGGTTCGATGCCTATATCATGTACTTTCTTGGTCATTTGTAAAGGTTGGACTCTTGTGGATGCTTTGAGCTTCATTGTAAGTCACTTCTGCAATTTGGCAAGGAAATGAACCAGGGTTTTGCAGCATTTTGTCGGATTCTTGTGGTAATATGTCTTGGCATTATTTCTTCCTTTATTATTTAGTTTTCTTATGTGTATATGTGCTAGCATCTATTTCTTTCTTCATAACTACATGAATTAAGATAAATAGGTGGAATCCATTGATATTCAGTGCTTTGCCTTGAGGATATATTTAGTTTTTAATGTTTTCTGTTGTTTGAAGAGGACTCATGAACTTTGCATGCCCTCTCCCATTCCTCACTGGTCTTAGACTCACCATCACACCCAATTCAAAGTGCCAAAACACCTACCTACCTCGCCCCACAGAACATCCTGGAAATCTGAGTTGATTTCCTAGACCCAAAGCTGCCTTCTTCATTTGATCCAGCAACCAGCTATCAAAATCAATCAAAATCCCCCGACCTAATATACCTAGCCTAAAATCAGCATTCATTTAAGTCATCTCAAGCCCTAATTGCCATATTCTAATTGAGATTGACAAGGAGAGATCCCTCTCCCGACCTGGTAGGGCTAGCTACTAGGTTAAGCATGGTTTGATGTTACCCTAGACCTACCTTGCTTCAGCTTGAGGTAGATTTAGGCACTAACATAGTGGTGACCATACTGGGGAAGAACTGAAAAATATAACCATAGTACCTGTAAAACAATTCTAGACCTTTGGATGATAGGTTTAGAATTCAGTAGGCTGACAAAATTGTAATGTTCATTTGAATTTTTTGAAGCATTCAACACACTGGCTTCCAGAAGATACACCAGGGCCAATCCTGATCCCGATCCTCCTCCCGTGTTTGAAAACCCAAATCTCATTCTAGGAATAGTTAGGCAAGAAATTTCTTTGATTCTAGCACCGATTTTCAGATCTCATTCATGCCCAGTCGTATTTCAATATTTCAAAGATCTCTCGTTTGATGAACACTTTGATCTATCTTTGGTTGAAACTAAATTTGAAAGTGTAGTTGGTGATACGGTTTTAAATCCACACTTTTTCCAATACCTTGAAACTAAAAGAGCCAATAAATCCATTGATTCTTATATTTTGAATTCACTTCAAACATCTATTGTGGCTACCAATATTCCCGAGCTCTTAGAATATGCATCTTCTACCCTTGGTGCATCTGTTGTTTTGTCTAGCTCTAAAGTTCATTCTCAAACTCAGTTTATTCCCACCCTTCCCGTGCAACCTACCATATCTGATCAGAGATCTGTTGTCTCTTCTCCGCCTTCAACACCTCAAACATCTATCTTCTCTTCACCTCCTTCAACACCTCATACACCCATCACATCTGTTAACACCCAGGTTGTTCTCTTTGACTCCTAAGAGAATACGGCCGGGGTAACCACTAACCAATCTTTGGGCTACAGCTTCTAGCCTAGCTGCAGTCAGAGAGGGATCTCTCTATGAGGTTTTGTCACTGCTTTCAGTGAAGGTTTTAGGCTAGTTATGGAGTGAATGTTCTGATTGTTTTTGTGTTTGGTTGGGAGGATGCTTCTGTTTTCTTTGAAGTATATCAGCAGGTAAGACTAATCCATTGGGCAATGGGGTCTAGGACTGTTTTCTCCTGAAATCTTGATTTTGGTGAGGAGGAAAGCTACAGGGCCTGTGTGCATTTCATGAAACAAACTGTAAATAGTGAGAATGAGGTGAATACAACTAGTAATGAGCAATTAAGATTTCCTTACTTAAGCTGTATATTTGTGAAAGATGGCTTGTTATCTAGGAGCAATTTCTTGAATTCCTAAAACAACAATACACAGGGATGATATGGTTATTAAAGGTAGCAGTTAAGAATTACGCTTTAAACACCTTAACAGAAGAAAACATATGAGATAGTTCAGATTGAGCTCAGGGTAGTCAATGACCAAGTCCTGAGGCTATTCTTTTTCCTTACTATCTAGCTTTACAAGTGTATAAAAGACATGAGATACATATGGAATAACAGGAAACACAGGCGAGATAAAGAGTCATGAAGAAAACTTATTTGAACCATGTAATGCACAGGAATCTTGCCACTTTGAGCCACACACCATCAAGAGATCAATAGACAAACATCTTTGAAGAAATCCCACTGCCCTTGTATTAAACTGTCTGAAAGTTTACAATATCAGAGTTACAGAGAAGATATCAGGAGAATTTCTTACATCCGGAGTCCAACCCCTCCTAATCAAAATGAGGGGGAATATATAGAAGTTTGTTACAAAATATCTCAGGTATGAGTCATCTGAGCGGAAAAATATCTCTTACATTTGGACAGAGAAAG
>APFE031351872.1:46031-95465 GCA_000404065.3 Pinus taeda | reverse complement strand
CATATTGTTATTACTGTGCCCCATAGAATCCCTCTATTGTTATTTTTGTGGCTTTATATTATTATTGTTAGGTCGGCCGGTTTATATTGTGACTCCTTAGACTCCTATATATAGAAAGGAGGTTTTGTCATTTGAATCATCCAAGAATTGTTCATTTATGTAATGTAAAGGAGGTTGCCCCCTCGAAGAGGCCGAATTCTAAGGCGTTGATCTATATTTTCTATCTTTTCTTGAGCTGGATTCATAACAGAAGACAAGACATGTGCAGCGACAGGCACTGCAGCTCATCTTCTGAGCCCCAAATCGTAGTTTTATCCCCAGAAAGTGTGGGCTCACAGGTTTTCACTAGTGTGGGTGAGACTTGGATACCCTCCGATCCGAGATTCAGATGGATCAGGGGGTTCGAGGGGCATTGGCTCACTATGGGGTTCTCAAGTTGGTAGAGAACCCATTGATGAGGGCAGGTGAGCCCTTGCTATTGAGAATTGTGAGCTATTGGGATCCATACCATGAGGTATTTGTCGTGCAGGGGCACAAGATTGAGCTCACATTACAGGATATTTATTTCTTCACGAGACTCACTCCCCTCGGAGTGTGGGGGATATCCACCTATTGTTTCCTTGTGGGAGGAACATTACAGAGTTTGTGGAGCGCCATTATCCACCGGATGTGCATGTGAACGACACGAATATCCTGATTGGTGATTTAGACCAGCTAGAGACACAGGTTATTTCCGCAGTTGTGCTATGAGTCTTGGGTAGCCATGCATTCCACCACATCACTGGTGGGCAGATGAGGTTGGTTGAGAGTGTTTTGGCTAGGACCTACTATGGGTGGGCCAAGATGATGCTGTCATCAATGAAACGATAGTTAAGTCTATGTAGGTGAGCCATGACTATGCTTTTGGTACAGTACTATGCGCATTCTTCTTTGAGAAGATACCCACCATCTTTCCTCATATTGAGATCTGATATGGAGGCCCACAAGAGCCCATTATCCGCCACTGGGGGCAGCTACTACAGAGAGGAGGACGGGGATTCGGAGGGGTGTTCCAACCCACATTTTTTGCACATTGGGATCAGATGCCCCTCTAGATTGATGATTATGTTTATAGCGGGATGAACTATCAGGGAGATCCCGACTTGCCACTTTTGCTCAAGCGAGCATGGGGACTAGACGGTAATTTTTAAGTTGCTATTTTTATGGTGCATTTCATATGTTTATCACATGTATATGGTACTAAGTGTAAAATATGTGGTATGCATACATAGCACCGGTAAACCGACGACAAATCCAAGACGAGCTGCAGTGCCTTTCGCTGCAAATTGGGGAACATCGTCATCTTGTCAGGGTCCAAAGGATAGTGTGCTACTCATTTATCTGCATCGTAGATGTGGGGTACTCTTAACCAGAGTTTCTAAGAGTGGATGGCATGAGCAAGACGATTGATACATATATGAGTGTAACGACCTTCCCTTAGAGTGGCAAGGTATCATGTGGCACATGGCGATGGCTAGTCATGCAGTGCGTGATCTACGTGCAAGTGGGGCAGAGCTTTTGCTGTGTGATCCTTCAGATAGTGCCTAGATATGGGGACATGTGTGTCCCTTTGATTTTGATTTTTGTAACATGTTATGGGCATGTCTAATGTATTTAGAGCTATGGGCTCCAAACACTTATATGATACATAATATGATTATGCATTTTTATATGACGATGATGGTTCGCCATGTTTTTTGTTTATGGTTGTCTTCTGCGGTATACATGTGATAAATGTCAATCTAGAATTTTATTTGTAATGGTATCTACATAGTTATTTTGGGCTCTATGAACTTGACTAAAAGTAATGGTTTCAAATTCATGTACCAACAACTTAACACGTAGATATTTTCTAAATATGACTTGGTTATGCACATGATACACACCATTCAATGGCATGACAAGTAGCAAGGAATATAAATGAACATGAAGATGAAGGATGTGATGAGAAATGGAATCGACTAACAAACCTATCACTGCATCATATTCAACTTGGTTATTGGTGGCAGATCCAATGCACACGTCGTTCGGAAGGACTAATGTATGAAAGGGGCTAAAAATGGCCCAGGCTATATTTTTTGCAGAAGCAACTTGCACCATCAACATGACCGATATATGGTGTGGAGGATCGATCCATCTGAAAGGTGCAAAATATGAAAGATGAGATGATGCATCCTACCTAACTTCATGACAGAAATAAAGACATGCAAATCAAAGAGATAAGCTATGAGAAAACTTTCTTTAGGTAGATTGCATTGGGATTATTAGGGAGGAAATGGCCTTTAGCATCCTCCAAAAAATATTCCCCCTTGCCTAAGTGCAAGGGTAATTAGGGGTAGACATAGCTTCCATGATGTCCTCATCAAAATGGAATATGGGTGGACAAGAGGAATATTGACTACATCATGCGGTGGCGGTACCTAGTGCATCAACCTGAGAAAGAAGGTTCACATACACATCATATGGAATGGTAGATGATGAGATAGTAGATGAAGGATCTATGTATGTTCAGACCTCGGATTTTTTTGAAAGAGTTTGAATAGAAACGTGCGCAGAAACCTCAGAAAGGATTGCCTACGAGGAACTCAAGGATGAAGATAGGTAAAGGATATGGCTCGTGGTGTCCCTCATCTCGACATCTGTGGAAGGGATCATGATGGTGGGAACGGATTCCCCCTATTCTAGTTTACTATTGGTACAAAAATCCACAAGAAGAGGAGAAGGTGATCCATTATGAGTGGTCTTGTATTCACAAAGTGCCTTAAGGAAATCACAAAATTCGTTGAGATGAGGGCAACAATGGGAGTAGTCACCATGATGATCACACAGGGAACAAGGGTGATTTTTGCATAACGTTTTGAGTTTCTTGGGTGGACCCAGTAACTTAACATGGACATTAGGGATATTTGACTCAGGGAATGTTTCATGAACCAAAGGTTTGAGATGAGGAAGCTTAGGACAATTATTGGTCACGTGCCCCAAAGCTTTACACAAAACGCACGGAGGTGTTGACTTTGGGGCCTTGGGGACTGGAGGAGGTTGGGAGCCTTGTCCTTAGGTTCTTTCCTCTTAGCTTTCCCCCGCTATCAATATGATTTCACAACAGGAGTGGGTTTCTCTTGAGGTTGTGATGGAACTAAAGTAGCGGTAGGGGCTGTAGGGATTAGTTGAACCAGGGTCAGAGCACGATAAGGTCTTAGCTGACCAGGAAGAATGCTTGTAGGGGGATCGATATACCATAAGTGGATCCCTACAGTCATGTTAGGAAGGACCAACAAAGCCATGAAAGTAACATAAAATATTGTGGGAGGGGGAAATCAGAAAGGTATCTGGCCTGCAGGGTAATGTCCCGATGGAACAACTCCTGGATGGCTGAGACCTAGAGGAACAGTTCCTGGGGGGAAGATAGGAGAGGCACCCACAAATGGAGGAGGTCCTGGGGGGTGGATCTGGATGGCTCAGCTATGATGGTAACTGCTCGGTGTGGAGGAGCTCATTGTGGATCGAATGTACTAGACTGCTTGAGGACAATCTGTGATGCTGAAAGATTTAGGTGCTAAGATGAGAGGGCAAGGACTAGGGAAAGAACCCAAAAATGAGGAATCTTTATAAATTCTAGTTGAAACACCAGTGAGAGGAGTTGAAGACTTCTTATCTAACACTAATGAGATAATGGACTCGGGGGACGTCACGGATGTCGGCTCGTAGTAAGTAAACTGATCTATGGTAACGATCTTCCCTTCATGGGGGAAGCACATATTACGGAAAACCATAGATGTGACGGCTGACATGGCATATGTGTAACTACGACCCAAGAGAATGTTGTAATCTAAAGGGGCATCAATAACCTCAATATCTACATGGACAGTCTTGCCCGCAAGGGTTACTCGACAGTTGCGGTACATGCTAAGAGGCTGGGAGGAGTGTTTGTCCCAAGCATGCAAAGTGATGGTGGAGGGGGACAACTCAGGTGACTAAATTTTTTTCCAAATGATAGTGAACATCACACAGGTGGATGCACCATCGTCAATAATGCATCGGGATATGATGACATTACCGACTCGTACTAGTACCTAGAAAGCAATGGAGCAAGGCAATGGGGGATGTTCTGATGTATCAACTGGGAAGACAATCAAATGATCGTCAGAAGGATCTACTATTCCCAAAGAATTTATTAGAGGTTTCTTTTGTGATGGGCATGACTAGAGTACATCCAGCGTCGACATGGTGGTAGGTGATTGCGCCAAGTCATCTACTATACTGTATGTATAGGCAACTCGGTTAGAAGCTGTGTTATGACGTAATGGTCCCTTTGGGATCTTGGGAATTGCGTCAGCTTTAGGTTGAAGGATCTGTAATGGAACATTTGATGTTATAAGAGGCTCAGTAGAAGCTTTGGCTTTGGACTCAGTGGCAGATGAACTTGATGGCTTATCATATTGACGTGATTGAGTTTGCAAGTTGATATCAGAGGGATTAACCTCATCAGAGTTCATCATGAGGATCTGGTAGTCACCAGGACCAAAAAGTTGGGGAGGGTGGGCTCCTTGACCTGGGTGAGGTTAAGAAGAAGCAAATCCTTGTTGAGGGAAAGGATTTGTAAGCACTTTTAGTTGAGATGGTGCAGGATTCTGAGGTGATTTTTAGCCTCTAGAAGCTTCTTGAGCTTCCCACATTTGGCGCATCTGGGGTAAGATAGGACACTCATGTGTATAATGGCCATGTACACCACAACATGCACAAGGCTTGTTCGTACAAATAGCCTTATTTTTCTTGGGTTGGCTTCCCTATTGCTGGTTGTTGGTGTTAGGTTGGTTCCCCCTGAGATTCACTAGGTTGATTACCTTGATTACCCTGGTTACCCTTCCCCTTATTATTTTTCTTCAAATTTTGGGGATTGGTTGCATTGTTCTATGCAAACACCTGACCTTGAGGGGGCAGTAGCTCTGGTGGCTAAGGATGCATGTGAGGCTGCAGTGTTAATGCTTGAGGGGCTGGAGTGCTCGATTGTTCATAAGGAGGAGCAATGGTTTGGTAGATAGGTTGGGGCCCTAAAAACATGTTGCTAGAAAGAGGGGCATAAGTGTTGGAGGAACTGGTGCCCCCCTGTGGATGGCCATAACTTTGTGAAGTATATGGGGAAAGATGTGAAAGGGTTCCAAAAATACTGTCAGCAACGTGAGATTCCCTCGGTGCATTGGAACCTCCAGGATGGGCAAGGTTTGGAATGATGGTATAGACAGAACTGGATTGCACATAAATCAGGTCATATCTCAGAGAAATTTGGAGTGCTTCTTCCTCAGTCTGAGGAAAATGGGATGCTACATCTTTTCCAATGGGTGCTAAAAGGCTCTAAGAAGACAATCTAGATAGACACGGTCTTTGAAGTGCGGGGCACGACATGTGCTCCTCCTTCTACGCCACTTTTGAACAAGGTCAGAAAGGTGAGTGGCATAGGACTGACGCAATGAGGTCAATATATTTTTACCAGTGTCGTATCAGAGAGGTAGCTGGAAAGATGAGATGAACAATTTAGCAATCGTCACGAAAATGGAATGAAATGTGGCAGGCTAGTCTACATACCATTTTGTAGCGTCTCCAGTGAGCGTGCTTTGGAACAGCCAAAAACGAATGAAGTCATTGGTAATGGAGTTGGATGAACACCACATGTGGAAGGAGCGAACATGAACAATAGGATCCTCTCCAGAATTACCCTCAAACTTTGCGATATCTGAGGGAAGCTTAGTCGGCATAGCATACCAACTAGCATCGTGGTGTATTGGGTAATTTATCAACTGGCTAAAACCCAAGAGACTTAACCCAGCCATAAAAGGGAGTATGGGAGTTTTCTGAATGGTTCATCAAATTTCTTCTCTAGATGTGATCACTAAGGTAGAACAGGAACCAACACCAGGTTGGGTTCCTACACCAGTTATGGGGCCAAACATGGTGACAATATGTGGCGAAGGAGGCTCGGAATCAGATGAACCAGTAGAAGAGTTGGTATGGGGACTCAGAGGGCTATGAACTTGAACCCAGTGGGGAGGAGTAATATGCCCGAGTGGGAAATGGGGATGAAGGTATCAGAGTCTCTGTGACAAACGCCTTGGTGGTGCAATGGTGGTAAGACACATGTGACATGAAAATGGTGAAGGGAGATCAACAACATGACTTTGTCTCGATGAGGGGAGATAAATTTATTATGTTTAGTCTTGGCTTGGGGATGTAAACCAACCACCCTTTGCTTAAGGTGTGCTTGTGTGTGCAAGTGTATTTTTTGATTAAGCCCAGACGGTGTTTGTAAAAAAGAAGAAAGATTGTTGAAAATAAACTAAAATTAACAACAACAAATGAACAACAAAACCATTAACTAAACCCCAACCACACTGAATTTGCAAACACTGTGCTAGTTGGTGGTAAAATTGACTGAAAACACACTAAAAAGTTCAAGGGATCTAAGGTCGGTGTGACTAGGATGAAATGAAACTAGGCTACTGGAAAGTGGTGCAGCAACAAAAAAAAACTAGAGAGGAAGATCGCTACAAAAAGATAGGGAGATGGGTGTAAATCCTAGGGCAACCGATGGGAACCTAAGGCGAATGACCAAACAAGGTTTAATATGAAACCATGGATGGAAACGATCTATCTTTGGAGATCTAAAAGAAAAGGGTACAGATTTGGAAAATATGGCTGAAAGTGCTGGAGAAACTCAGACTTCTTACTCAGCTAAACTCCTCGTATAAAGGTGGAAGCGTACTAGAAGCCCTAAGGGGATAAATTCCACTTTGACAAGTAAATTAGAGTAGATAAAGGCCTGAATAGGATGAGACAGAGGTCAAACAACCCAACGGACAACTCTCAACAAAACCCAGAAACAGATTTGGTAAAAACCCGGAAACACTAAAATCACAAGTACTAACCTATTTTTAGGGGGGATCATAGTTTTTGGGGTGAAAGGTCACTGTAGACTCGAGATCACACTTTTTGGGCTAAAACGTGTGATTTCTACTCCTTTATGCTCAGTTAGAAAATCTCATAAAAAACTACCATCTCTGTTGCAGCTCGTTTCTGTGACCTGCGGAAAATGCCAGAAAATTTGCAGAAGTTAGAAATTTTACATATCTAGGGTTAGAAAGCTAGTAAATAACGTTGAGATTCTGAACAAATAAGAAACCCTAACCTGAAAACTGAAGGTCATCCAAGTTTCTAGATCTGAAGTAAAAAACCAATGGAGTTGCCAATTTTGTTGTAATGTTTTCGTCTCAAAGATGTACGAAAAGAACCCATTTAAGACTGCGGATGACAAACAATCTCAACAATATAAATTGCTACTAAACATTTTAGATTTGCAGAAAATGATAGAAACAAAACCTAGCAAAGTCCTGATCTATGACACAATCATAGTTAAACAACAAAAATAAATAGTAATAACAACAATTGTCCAATGGAAACCAGATATACAAAGAATATATTTTATTATAACACGTGTGAAGCGAACAAATAAATTTTACCAGTCCCCCTCTATGGGATGGGTTCTTATCTATCCTAAAACGTCTTCAGCTTGTGCAGAGTCTCTCTCCTCTATAATGTGAAAACCCAACAAATAAAATGTTTGAGCTTAATGGGAACTCAAATTGGAGAGAAATGGTGTGCGACAATGAAAATAATAAGAGTTACAGCAGTGAGTGCAACAACGAAAATAATCGAAAGTGAATAATGAATGGAAAAACCCTCTATTTATAACAAAATATTGAGTTATCGTCGAATAACGAGCAATAATAAAATATTATTAACCCCATTATTGGAATAACCACTTGGAATATTTTATTATTTTTGGTTAGGAGAGAAAAAGTATTTCAACTTTTATTTAGAAATAATAAATAAATAAATGATTCATTTATCATCTTAAGAAATTGGTTAAGGAATAATAAAGAAGTAATGATTTATTTAATTATTCCTAAGGGATTTAGTCAAATTTGACAAGGAATAATAATTAATTACTGATTAATTAATTATTGCTAGAGAAAAATAAGATAATTAATAATTTATCTTTTGATTTATCATAATTGGGTCAAATATGACAAGGAATAATAATTGAACAATGATTTAATTAATTATTCCTAGAAGAAAATAAAATAAATAGTGATTTATTTAATTATTCTTCATGGGTTTAATTATAAAATACTTAACAAAGGTGGTTTATTAAGTAATTTCTCACAATGAAAGCAATTTTATTATGGTAAAATTGACTTTACATGGTGTACTTTGATCCATCTAGTAAATTAGGTTAGAGGATCAATTTTTCATGATAACACTTTCATCAAAGGGGACCGAGTTAAATAGGGAGAGAGGGCGGAATATTTTTTTTTGAGCTAGTGAATTTGAGGGCCACTGAGGATAGAAGTAATAGACATAGGCATAGATTGCATCAAGACACTCTACCAACATTGTCGAGCTGTGGATTAGATCAACAATGACCAGATCCACCTTTTCACCTTCCGAGAGGCACCTCACCACAAAGGGGAGTATTCAAATCACTAGATCAAGGAGGTTAGCAGAACATCGCGCAGACCCATCGAATCAATCGCATGGGACTATACCACTGACAGAATGGAATTGGAGGCACTCATAACCAAATAGTCGCATTACTGATCTGAAGGGTGATGTCTTTCAGTAGTAGTCAAGGTCGCGAGGAGGGTAATTTTGTGTGCTAAAATGAACACCGAGCCATGTAATGAGTAGATGTGTTAGATTGGTTTCAGCCGCTAATTTGTTTCAATGGAAGGAGAAAGGGATTATGAGTGTTGCATGCTGATTAGTTGATATAGCTTGAGCATTGGTCACATTGCCAAAACACTATCACAACAACTGTCTGAGCAGAGAAATGAGTTGAGCGTCCCCATATCTGTTCCAGGTGAAAGGAAGTAGACATAGCCTGGGCATTGCACTATCACCACAAGCCTCTAAGTGCAAGAAGGAGCCGAGAAAGTCTAATATGCTTCTTTTCTGGCATTAACCATTGATTCATTACGAGAGCCAAAGTTGTCATCACTCTTAATAGCAGAGACAAGATTATTTTTACCATAGCATCGGTCAAGGAGCCAACCATGGTCCTCTTCAGATGCACGCCAAAATATTTTTTTTATTACATTAGATAAATTGATCTCACTACATCAAGATCACTCACACATTAGTCCTAAAGGCAAAGACACCGTGTTTTTGTGGAGTCAAGCAAATTATATTTCATAAAAAAATTTCGTGGTGGGTCACCATAATTAAATAAAGTAATGCTATTCCTTTTTTCATTATATTGTATGTTGCATTATGTGGTTGGATTGGTTTAGAGGTTTATCATTTTTGAATATAGTCTTATTCATATACATTTGAAACCTCTAACATCAAATTCAATGTCGCACATGATCCATTGATCACTCGCAAGAGCATAATTATTGGGTCCACATACTCTTGATTAGTGTATGAAGATCTAAGTCTTTACCTAAAAACTAATTCTCTTTCCATCTAGACAAATTTTCCACTCAAAAATCTCAGTGTGGAAGCATGAAATATGGCGGGTTATGGACTAAACCATGTTTTTATTTTTGAAAATTTTGATTGGTTTTAACATTTGACAAGAGGTTTGTCAAATTTTGGAGTTTGACAATAGAAAGGAGATTTTGTGTTAAAAAAAAAAGGGAATAGGAAAGGAACGAGGTGGTACAATCATCTTACTATTACCAATCATGTTTGTATTTACCTTATCTTGGGGCAAAATCCATTGAAGAATCAATGTATTCATGCTTTGGTATGAGGGGAGATGGGACTTTCCATAGAAAACACTCAAAAAAAATTGGACAAAATTCTAGATAAAATAAAAGAAGCATGGGGCCTTTTCTTAGCAATACCACTTTAGAATAGAATAGCAAGTCTTTCTCAAAAATGGTCTATGCCATTATGCAGCAAAAATGCCCATGGGAAGTGAAGGAAGGAAAAGGAAGAGGAGCTAAGTTCTTCGCACTTGGATCTGAATTGCAACCAACAAAGTCAACCATAGACCTTTAGAAATTGGAGGAATTAGAAACATGGCTCTTAGAGGTGGGGCAACCAGAATGGATGAAACTCAGTTGGAATCTCAAGCCATCTATGATTGCATTAATACAACCCAAACTCTTGGAGCATCCTTGTGAGGAGGTCATGCTCAGAGTTTCTTCTTATCTCAGCAAGATCATAGCTTTAACATCCCGAGTATTATCTTACAATAATGATCTTATGAGGGAGATATTGTAGTTGAGAGTGGAAGGCCTTAAAGGGTTGAATAACATCATGCTTCCTACCTTTTAGAACCGATGTAGAAATTTTAACAGTCATGGCAGAATTCAACTTTGGCACATTCATACTGAATTTGGAATGTGATGACTTGAGCTTTTAGTTGCTCCATAACTTTTACACCAGTATTACATCAGCTCATTCAAACCATGTCAAAACAAGCATGCAAAAGATTGTGTCTCTATTATTAGAAGGCCATGCTCACATCTGCAAGATACTAAGATGTAAATTATTGACCATTTGAAGGAAGAACCATAGGGATCCTATGATCTAGTCGAGAAGTTTTTCAGGAAAAACATAAAATTACTCAAAATGGTGCTCACTACGAAGGAGTTGATAAGGATTGATGGAGGAAGCAAGAACAAAATATGCATCAAGAATGAACTAAGGATAAGAGGAATATGCTTTATCTACAAGGGACCTTGGGCCCTTAACCATTCATGTCGAGGTGATAAGAGGAAACAAGGGTAGATCATGAAGGCTCATCCATAGTTGGTTTCACCGGTTTTTAGAAGAGAACCTATGAAGGATCCAAGCAGTCAAGTACAAATGGTGAGCAACAACACCATGTTTTTCAGAGAAACTTACAGGACAGGTAGATTTTTTGTAGAGGCGGTGTTTGAATTGTGTTTTTGATGGTGGAAATGGATTCAGCACCATCAAAAACTTCTAGGACACCTAAAATTTTGAAGTTTAACAATTATAATTTGGATTTACAAAAATCCTTGCCGGATTTTCTCTAAATATAATTGGAATTTCCATAACTTTCCGGGCAACTCCTCCGCCTTGTTAGACTACGCGATTTTTAGTATTAGAAATTTATATACTTCAATTTGAAAATTTATATAGAATGATAATTATTGCACTTTTATCTTTAAAATTGATATTAAAATAAATTATTAAATATTAATTTTTTTATCCTTTTATTTCAGTTTTAGAATATATTTTATTAATATAAACACTAATTCGGTACATAAGATAGTTGAAACTATATTTAAATAATTAATATATAATTAAATATTATTTTTTAAACATTTTTGCTATGAGATTTTGGGGTGGTGGGGGTGGTGGCCCGCCACCTCAGGACGATGAGATCTACGCTCTGGTCGTAGGTCGAAGTCATTCTGAGCACTTTGATTTTCAAGCGTTCATAAGCCCTCTTTGTCCTGTGTGTCTCTCTGGAGCCACTTGGATCACTCCTTGACGTTGCTGTGGTCATTTTTTTTCTATCAACATTTTCCAAGATTTTCTGGTTCTTAGGGTGTTGCAAGCCCACATGCAAGTTAGAAAGTTTTTAAAGATTTGGATAATACTGCAATTCAGAAGATAGTTTTAGCAGCTTGGATCAAAATATCCAAGTTACTTATGGCTCCTTTCTTTATCATGGAAATGGACCATCTTGGATTCTTCACTAACATCTTTGTCTTTAAACCCTTGTTTTTTTGTTCGAGTGCTTTATTTGTCTTCTTTAGCCTAGATCTTTTGTGATACCAATAATACATTCACTTTAGTATCTTATGATTGTTTTCTTTGAGATTCTCATTTTCCCCTTTCACATCTTTCTCTAGGATTTCTAATTGAGTTATTTCTTCTTTTAATTTTATAATATTATCTTTATCCCTAGAAAACGTTAAATCATCATTCTGTATAGGATTTTGAATGGTAGGTGTTGGAATATCACTGTTGAAAGTACACTCATGAGTAGCAGAGGGATCCTTCAGTTTTTATTTTTGTGCTTCTTGATCCAAACAATAAAAAAAAAAATAGATATGTTTCTAACTTCCATTGACCGTTAGACTTTAGGAGAGGGATCCTTTACCTCTTCTTTTTATGCTTCTTGATCGAGACTATCAAAATAATAATAGATATGTTGCTAAGTTTCATAGACCTTTGAAACTTTCCTTTTAGGATTTGTCGCTAATATTTCAGATTATTTTAGCTCTGTAACTTTCAAATTCTCAAATGAAACAACATTGTCTACTTTTTCCATGCTTCATGTGATGCTTCTACATTTTTTTTGTCTTCTGGAGTCTTCATTCCTTACAGAATCTTCCTTTTAATTCTCTTTTACTTCAGTTCAGATATCACAATGGCTTTTTTTGTAGTTTCCCGTGGATTCTTTGTAATTTCTTTTGTCACCTTTCTTTTTGGTTATAGCATGATCCTTTTTATTCTTCTTCCTTTCATATCTTATTTTCAAAAATTATCGTTTCTAAAGTAGCATTGATTTTATGGTATCTTCTATGGTAAGGGTTTGAAAAAACCATACCTCTTCTTCCTTTCTCTTTGGACAAATATTTTTTCTTCTAATGCCTCAATAAAATAATTTATTACTAAAGGTTCCCAATTGTCACTTCTTAATTTTTTTTTCCTCAACAAGACTTTTGATTAACCCAAACTAATATAAGGCTTTGTCAAGATTCCTAGAATACTTCTAGATATTAAATGCCATTATTCTAGGGCTACTGATCAACTAGTAGGCTAAAATTATCTCCTTCCCCTTTAGAAAATGCATCAAAATCCTAATATGGTAGAAAAAAATAGTTTCATACCTACCTTCATAACTAATAAATTTGTAGAGAATGAGCAATCGCTCCTTTGACATTGTTACACTATATAGAAAGTATCCTCTAATTCTATCTCGGAATTTGTGAACACCATTAAATGAATTAGAGCTTACAAAGGAGAAAAATATGCAACACAAAATCAATGAACTTTTTTACATAATGTGATTCATTGGACGATATCAATAGCCTTAAATATCTCAGTATGGCTCCCATTTCTTACGAATTAATCCTCTATCTAATCATAAATTGGAATAAGCCTATATGAACTATTTGGAATATTTGACTTATTTAATTCTCTATGTAAATGGATTTGCCTCGAGTTTGTGCACATCAAATAGGAATTACATCCATTATCAATTTTACAGGCATATCAGGAAGCCCATTAGAGGAGTGATGTAGTCTATCTACTCCATTAACGATGATATATGCATAAATAAAACATTGAGCCATAATCCTTAACTCCATTGCATGAGAGATATAATATTGTGACCTTATTATTGCTCTGAAATAATTTCCTGATGTAAATATGGAATTCATAGGTTTTAGTTGAGGTTCCAATTTTAGTTGGGTGACCAATTTGGTCAAATTCAGTTATTATGGCTTCAATGCTAGAAACGATTACTAAGAAATTCTAGCACCATTTTTAATAGTTCTGATAGTGCTTTTGTTAATTCCCAAAGGCTTGAGGACAAGGCATAAGGCCTAAATCACGAACTCAATGTTAAGCACCTGTAACACTTTATTAGTCCCAAAGGCCCCAATACTATTAACCTTAGAAGCCTTCACAAAACCAGGCCCTTGGTGCACTTGTTGTAAAATGACAAAAAGAGTTAATCTACAGGAATGTTTGTTTAGCATGGTCCATTTATTAGCTATACATATCATAGAACATTGCATACTTATTTATAGTTTTACATTAGGCTCAACTCAAACAAACAACCTACTTTTACCATGGGCAATTCCTAATGTTATGGGTAAAAATCCCAAAAAAACTATCCTAAGTATTTCATGTTTAGGGGTTGCTCTTTAGTTGACATTAATGTGCCTGATATCCATTTAAGCCCGGTCCTCAAGATAGAAATTGTGAAAATCGTGGGTTCATGTCATTTCTCCAACAAAGATTGTTGGAAATATTATTTTAATTAATGTGAAAGATATGGGAATACTATAGATGTTGAAGAAAATGATTGTAAGATGAAGATTGTTGGAAATATTGTTGTTGGGCTTTTGATGCCTAGATTGGATATCTTATCTTTGAATTAATTTTTACTCTAAATACCTAGTTTAAATGGGAGCATAGGAGATATGGTTCAAATGATTATTCTTGGACATTTCCAACGGGATATGTTGATATATGTTGCTCATGCTAACTCCAACACAATGAGGACATATGAAATAAGATTATGTCAAGTTGACTAATCGATGTAGTATGAGTTAGCTCACCCAATTTTACAAGTAGGGGTGACTTGAGTATAATTGAAAAACATCTAAGCTCAAAGAGATTCAAAGTGTGCAAAATAACCTAGGGAATACTATTGACATTTTTAAAGTGGAGCAAAAATTTGGTCTAGGAAGTGAATAAGTCATTTTTCCATTTTGTGATGTTTTAGACTATGAAAATTTGAGATAAAAGTAAGATATTCATGTTACATGAGGTAAAACTTTTATCCATTGATTTCCTATACTTTCCAAGATATGCCCTATGGAATCTTTCCTAACTCATTGGTCCATTATACCTTTTGATATATGCCCTATTTATGCACATGACAAGCTTTATAGTATTATTAGAAAAGATTGGTACATGGTGTGAGGTAAAAAGGGGACATTATGTATGGAAAAGTGAGTGTTTACTTTGAGAATGGTCAATCCCTCTTTTATCTCTCTCATCCCAAGCCCAAAATGAATAAGTAATATCTTGTACAACATTAATGCTTGGAGATACATTTTTAAGGCATCGTTAAGATTCTTTAGGAATTTATCGAGAAGGTATCACAATTCTAGTTATAATTAGATCTATGAATTAGGGATTTGTCTCTAGCAACTATATTAACATACATCTTTGCATTTGCTAAGAGATAAAGTGAACAATCTATATTCTCAATTAGGGTAGCATACTTTGTGATCTTCATAGCTAATTTATTTTAACTTTGTGGTTTTATAGATCTTGGAAAGCTCTTAATCATAAACTTCTTAGACTAAGTAGAAAGCAATGATCCAATCATAAAATATTTGCATGTTAGTAGAGCCCTATAAGCCAAGTAGGATTTCTTAAGATACTCTATAATGTTTTGATAGAATTATCACCGTTAGTGTCCATTGCAATTTCATTTTTTAAGTAGAATATTCAAGAAAGATTACTTCCATTATTAAGGATAATATGATATGCTCAAGATATAAATCCAAGAGGTAGTGTTTATGCACTATATTTATCTTCTAAATAAATCCCTAACATGTATATAAGAATGGTATTTATGTTTCACATAGTGTGTTTTTAATTGGGGAATTAGCAAAAAATATTTTCCATCATTCCCAAGGTAGCTTCATCTACAGTATCATCATCATCATATCTACTATGAGAGAAATCACCAAAATTGCTTCTCTAGAAGGATTTGGAAAGGAAAAAGCTTGGAAAGGAAAGATAATTTCAAGAAGACGGACTCCTTTTTGCAGGATTTGAGGCAATAGGTGTTTTACTTGAATTTGTTTTTATGGTTTTAAATATTGTGATGAATGATTTTCATTTTCCAAGTGTGCAACATTCTTATATAGTATTGACATCTGATAAATAAATGTAGTAGTTATAGGAAAAGTAATTCAAGAATAATCAATGGACATCATGGCTTGCTGAGAAGGATTATCAATTTTGGCACATAGAGAGACACAATCCTAGGTGGGAATTCGATCACAAGCATCCTAGAATTTCCAAATGTTACATGGAAATTCTTGTATGATGTTTCCCTAGTAACGTAGGTTGTGAAAATATATAGTTCATGGTGAATTAGGCTCTCATCTTTAGGGTTGTGGGAAATGGTTTTCAGAAGGAACAACATATTTCTTTGGAAACCATAGGGAATGTTATTAATCCTACAACTAATTCAAAATGTAAAATGAAGGTAGAAAAACAAGCATCTGTGAATATTTTACAACTTTGGGGTAGTGGATAATGCTTGATATTTGAAATGGGGCTCCAAATTTTGGCAGGTTCTATGCTTGTAAATTTTAATGGAATTCCATGAATAATAACTTTCTAGATGATATTTTCAAACCATGAACTTGAACTTCCATTGGAAATAATTAGTTGGGATTAATACTCCCTTGTCATTTAGATAAATTCCCCTTATTTATTTATTTTGGTTGAAAATCAAGTCATCACTAATTACGTTTCAAACCATTATATAAGGATTGCAAGAAAACTCATTTGGATTTATGTTAGGGTCCAACCCTAACCCCTTTATTTATGTAATAGGGTCGAATAATAGTTATAGTTAGTCAAAGTGTCAATAAAGCTCGTATTAATAATTGTAAGTGGTTGACCTGGATTTAAGAAAGGGACCACAGTTAGTTGCAAATGAGCCATGGTATTAGATAGATGGTATTGAGAGAACCATGGTAATGACCCATGTTATTGTATTTATGAATCCTATATAAAGGATAAAGACTTCCCCATTGAGATATATCGAGTCTTATTTTGTAATTGAGCTCTGCTATGTTGGAGGTTGCCCCCTCGAAGAGGCAAGTGAACACTACTTTCATCTCTTAATAATAAAATACTTGTTGTTTTTCTCATTTTGTTCTATGTTCTGGGTTGTATTTCTTTGCATATTTGGTGTTTTGGAATTTCTCGCAAGTCAAGAGCATAACAATTTATGAGTGGTACATGGAGGCTTTTCCAATGGTTTTTAAAACTACCATTCTCCATCAACATACGATGTGTGGTTCAACAAGTGCAAGGTTATCTTATGATTGTGACACCTTGTTAATCTTTGCAATATCTTGCAACCTTTTCTTTGCAAAGTATACATGAATTTGATCATCCCATCACATTTGTCTTTCTATAATCCTTGGATTTAATTCCAACATGTGAATAGATTTTATTGAGCCTTGTATATTTAAGATGCTAACTATTGACATGATTTTAATGGTGTCTTGTGCTAATAATTACAAATCATAGATAATCTTACATAACACAATGCCTTAATTTGTGGATGAGATCATCAAGTCTAGCTTTATTCATGAAATTTTTAAAATGACTATAACACTGACAATTTCAAACTCCTTCCTAAAAAACAAAATCGAAGGGGTCAAAGGAAAGGCTTTATGAAACCTCTTTTCAACTTGAAACAAAATATAAGGACGCAGGCCATAGGTTCTCCACCACCCCAACTTAAGTTCAAATGAATGGTTTATAAAGTAGCATGAGAGATTTATCACAACTGATTTGAGAGGTAAATCCTCCAATTTTGAACTCAATTATTTTTCCTTAAAGATATCTTCAATAACCACCAAATATCTATAATAGTAATCTTATTATGAATCCAACTAATATTATTACATGAAAGCAATTGATACTAGATAAAACTATATACATTTTTAATAATATTAACCACGTGTATCCAAAACTATATACATTTTTAATAATATTAACCACAAAAATACATTTCTAGGAAAATAATGAATCGAGTGATTCTAGTGAAATAAATTCTCAAAAAGTAAAAAACAAAAAAAACAAAAAAACCATTTATTGACAAGACTACCAAAACCTATATTACATAAACAAACTTATTATTATCTTACATAAAAAAACCTCATTATTAATAATAATTAAAAAATATACCACACATATATTTCCTTCAAAGTATAGAGCTACATGTGACACCTAAATTCAATGCAAGATTACCTTATTATTAATAATAATTAAAAAGTATACCACATAGACTAGATTTTCATATAACCACACTACATTTTCCTTCCGAAGTATAAAGCGACATGTGATACCTAAATTCACATGGTGAAAGTCCGCCAGAAAATTGTAGAGCAACTTATGACACCACGTAATGGCAACTTAACTAGATCAACCTATACTAAGTGGCTTTTGCTTTCCTCTCTAAAATTTATGCTTCGCTTTTGCTTCACTACTGCACTATATGCACAAATATGTCATCGTTAATTATTTTGGCATTTAATATGTCATGAATTTCTTTTCCTTGGGGTTAATTACATTGTCATTGCAAGGCAGGTATGGGAAAGAATAAATGCAGTCGAAGATTATTTGTTTATCTAAGGATGACTATGTGTTGATATATAGTTAGTTTAGAGCCAAATAATGTACTTATAAGGCATTCCCATATCAATTCAAGGTTTTGGTTAAGTACATTATTATTGCATGCCAAGTATGGGAAAGAATAAATGTAGTGGAAGATTATATGTTTATCTAAGACTGACTATGTGTTGATATATAGTTAGTTTAGAGCCAAATACTCTATTTACTTATAAATAGAAGATGGACGCCGGTATATTGTAATTCTGATTTATGTGTGAGAAAAACCTATCTGCATGGTTACTTTGTTTTGATGATTTTATGGGCGGGTTGTGATATCTCCTAATAAGTAGTTAATTGAATAATTAATTAAATAAACAAATTAAATAAAAAATTATCAATCAAAATTAAATTTAATGTATATATTCATTTAAATGTATCCAATTAAATTTAAGTGTACCTATTGTTACATATTTATAGATATTTATGTGATATCTTGCTTCATATTTATTCAGTGCAGTACATGCAGTTGAATATTTCTTTAGTGTAGTATATGCACAAATATGTCATGGTTCATGACTTCGCTTTCTTTTTGGTCTACACAAAGGCGTCATCGATTTCTTTTCTTTTGGTTTTGGTTACGTACATTACTATTGCATGGAAAGTATGGGAAAGAATAAATGCAGTGCAATATTATCAGTTTATCTAGGACTGACTATGTGTTGATATACAGTTAGTTTAGACTACTACATAAAGGAGGGTTTTAAGACAATTTTTGAGACAATTTTTGCATAAATTGTCTTAAATTAAGACAAAAAAAATTGTGTATTGTCTTAAATATTGTCTTTAAGCGGTGTCTCAAAAATTATTGTCTTAAAAAAATAGTGTCTTAAATATTATTGGCTTAAAAAATATTGTCTTAAAGTATATTCTTTTAAATATTATTGTCTTAAAAAATATTGTCTCTATAAAGAGAGTCTATAACACAACCATTATTGTCTCTTAGGAGACAATTTCATTTTTGTCTCACTGGAGATAATTTCATTTTTGTCTCTCTAAAGACAACACTTGGATTGGAGACAATATGTCTTTAATGCTAGCTACTGTCTCTCTAGAGATGATAAAAAATCTATTTAAAGATCACTTTTTGTCTCTTTAGAGACAATATAAAACAATGAATCCAAAAATATCTCACCATTGAAATAAATCGATATAAAAAACATTTAATTAAAAATGAACTACAAAATCATCGATTAATTCATGTTACATCCTAAGGCAGATGCTCTTCCATTGAGGTAGCACACTTTAAAAAATTATGTGAAGAGTTATGTCAATCCTTAAAACTACATTTATAGTCATTGATTTTAAATTAAAGAAAAAAGATTAAAATTAAAAACTACGAACAAACCCAAACACCAAACCCAAACAACTTGTGGAAGCTCCGAAATTTGTGACCAAGGCACTGGTGTCTTTGCACACCCTTTTGTTTATGCACAGGGATCTCAGGTGGGATAACGTGACGAAGAACATTGAACAAATGAGCAATTTATAATAGACTTTTGAGGATGCCATTGGTGCACCTCAGATTTACCCTCATATTCTTAGTGGCTTGAACCATGCTCCTGAGATGTATAGGGGTGTTCATGGAGTTAAACTCGATGTGTGGAGTACTGGACACCTTATCAGGACAAGTGGGCTAATGTGTCTGAGCTGCTGAGGAATTTACAGAATAGATGCTTGGAACAAGACCCAATATCAGAGACCTTCTGTTGTAGATTGCTATCATCACCTTCTTCAGTTGTAGTATTCCCTGCCTAATTACTAAGATTAGACATTACCAACCATGGTCAATTCTCAGTCCTATGTATCCCATTATTACTACTCATAGGATCCAGAATCACATGATTATTGAATGTTGTATTATCAGAAAATTTGATATATCTAACAAAGAACTTGTTTCAGATTTTACACAAGGAAGACACCCCTTCCTAAAATGCCAATAGTTCACAATGGCGATCTCATGTCAACAGACTACAATGTTCATAACATTAAGCTGTGTATCATAGCCTTAACACTCGATTCTAATGGAAATACACATATTTGCATGTTGTTCCTTGATAGGGGGGGATTTTTAAAAATGGGTGTTATGATTTGTAGCTTTGATATAATTCAATTTTTAATTCGATGAACTGAATGCTTATTCTATTAAAATAGAAACGATGTGTTTCATAGTTTGGTGTATGCCGAACTAGAGAAATTGAAACAACAACTCTCTCCCTTTTTTCCATTCAAATAAATTATATATAAAGAAAGCTTTATTTTTTATGGTTTAGGGTGAAGGGAAAATGATATTTAATGCTCAGCGTATCAAACAGTATTGAGTGTTAAAGACCCTGTAGTGAAAGGCAAAGCACAAAGAATGGTAGATGATATTTAATGCTCAGCGTATCAAACAGTAATGAATGTTAAAGACCGTATAGTGAAAGGCAAAGCACAAAAAATAATTGAGGACTCAACTGTCCATAATACCTAAGTGCAATTTACCCATGTAGAAGGCCCCACACAGTTGGACATCATATAATAACTAAGAAAAATAATAACCTAAATGATTTGAATACAAACATCCCATGTAAGACTAGTGATAGAACAACCAAGAGTGCACCAGGACATTTTCAATTCATTTGGAGACCGATTTTTGCAGTTTCATGAATGAAAAAAAGTTTTGCAGTTGGCCCCCATTTCTAACATTCAACATAACTGGAGATGAATAGCCAAAAGAGAGCAGCTCAATGCACCCTTTAAAAATTTCACTTTATTTTCCATTTTTCTCCATTATATCATATAGACATGTTATACTCAATTGAAAAAATGATTCATCACCACCGCCACAGCAAAATCTCACTATTTCAATCCACTCCAAAATTATTTCATCAACTACATAGGTTTACACACATATGCATCTTATGATAGAAGAGAAAAAGGCTCTGCTAGGTACTGGAAACTTTGGATTCAATCTCAAAGAGAAAAAGTAGAAGGAAAAAATAAAATCTAGAGCTACAACATCGCTATATAAGTAGGGAAAGGGAAAACAAAAGTGATACAATGAATCTGGTTCTTCCTCAATTGAATGAAACTATGAAATTACAAATATGTAATGTAGGAATATTCTGATTATCATCTAGAATCCAACTTAAGCTCTATCCACTAATTCTCCAGGAAAGCTTTCCAGCAACTAATAAAATCATGAATGTAAGAATAAGCCAACTGTCAACAACCATATAGGTAAGGCAGGTCTACCCTTCCCTAAGGGCAATTGCTGAATAGAATTGCAAACTTTTGCCATTAAGTCTAGCAACCTTGTTAGATCCTTTGGGGGCAGTGACTAGGCAGAGAGTACCCTAGGTGACCAGGCCGCTATGACCATATCATAAATCTGCAGACTGTAATTGAGACCAAAAGCGATTTAGGAGTGTGGCATACTACATTAAGAGTGCCTCAGCTCACCAGGTCATTATGAACCTAATTGTATATAGGAAGACTGTAACTGATCAAGAATTGTTGCATAAAGTATTGCATTTGTTGAACCTCAAGCTTTACCAACTCACGCCCAAACAATAAATGGATATGTCAAAAATACTGAAATAACTAATATGAGGATGTTCTAGTTTCAATTTTTCCTTGAAATAATTTTCCCGACACTATTGGAAAAACAATATATGTAAACCAATCAAAATGTCCATATGCAAAAGACTGAAAGAATATGAAGATGAAGTGTGGGTTTACTAAAAAAACCACTCTTTTCCTCAAACCCACTCTCAAGAGCTGTAACAAATCATTCTCAAGCAGCCCACGGACAAGCAAAAATTCAATGAATCCATAGTTGCACCAATAAATCAAAAAAATAATACATAGTGAAAGGAATGGGCAAAATGTTTAAAAAAAAAGATAAGAAAAAAACCAATTTAAAATAAATAAATAAAATAAAATAACCCCAAAAAGCAGTTTTTAGAGTGCATGAGAACTTACCCTCTCCAGTTCATCCTGGATTTCCTGCAGCTTTTCAATGGAGAGAACAAGCTCACCATTTATGTGCTCTCCCTCTTCCGCTTTTGATGTCTTGGACTTGTCCATCTTTCCCAGTCCTTCTGACCCAAAAGTCCTAAAAATCCAATAGAGTCGAAGGCACATGCAGAGTGGCGGAGAGGGAATGGTCCTAGCATTCATTATTACCTCCAGAAACGTTGCACACTCCATCTTGCCATCCTCAATGAAGAAAACTTCCAAAGCTTAAAATTTAGATCCTATGATTCATTATTACATCCAGAAATGTTGCACACTCCATCCTGCCATCCTCAGTGAAGAAAACTTCAAATGAAATATTATCATTAAAATACCAAAAAATTTGTTGATTATTTTTTACTTCCAACTACAAAAGAGTGTTTTCCAGTCCAGGAGATATGTTTTGAAATAGTACCATTGGTAGCAGTGTGTGTGCTGAGCTACCAGGCTGCAATGGTGGCACCTAATTTACCAGTAACGAAACTTAGGAAAAGGACTCAAAATAGATGTGCATCTACATTCTATTAAACTAGCAATATTTATAGTAAATAGAACTAATATCTCAACTATTTTCACATTTTATGAACTGTACATGTAGAGGTCCAGCAGCTGCAAGACCAAAAGAGTTATTCTCAAGCTTCAAGCGATAAAAGATTTGACCATCGTGCCATATAAGTTTCCCATTGATCTGAAGGCCTTGACATACTGATGTTGCAAGTAAAATAGGTAATGGAGGCCTGCACAAAGCATTAACCAAATATCACAAGTTCCTTTAATCAGGTTGACACTTATCATAGTAAATACAATTCACATCTAACAACAATAAAGCCAATTTTTTCCATTTGTTATTTACAAAATGAAATGGAATTGACTATCCAATACCCACCCATAGCCTATTGCTCACTAATCTCTAGGGACAAGTCCATTGCCTAAACCTATCAAATAACCAAGAATATCTAGGAGAGGAGGTGGAGTTGCTGCTATGGGTAGTGCTTTCGATTGAACATTGGGACCTTTGGCAAGTGAAACATTGATTTCTGTCTCATTGGCTGATAATTCTTCATATGGAAGGTGACAGTTTACTTGCAAGTTTGAAGGTAACAAGGTACATTGCAAGGTAACAAGGTACAAGGTACATATGGAAAGACATATGGGAGGTAACCTGTACAAGCATAAAAACTGCTTAGAAGAATATATGTGTGCTTTGACTTCTCAGCAACATCGAGGAAAGACTTAATTTCAAAAATAACCTCTTTAATGATCTTTGTACCTATTACTTACCACTTCAAATAGAAGTGTTGAGCATGACAATTGCCAAAAAAGCATATTATAATTAGACATATTGGAAGAAAACTCCTTGAACTAAGCATAAAATATAATACTTATACTAGAAAAACCTATACAAATGCAAACATCTCAGGCAGTGACAAATGAAATTAAGCCTTTTCATTGAAATAACTTACCACTTCTCTGGTATCCATTTTAGAATCCGAAATAAATCCGAAAAGTTAGAAGACTAGCCATTCTTGAACTTCTTTCCTTCTCATTCTCCAGCTCAAAATGGTGAGCCCCATGCTTGTGACCATAGCGCATAATAGAAATGGCATCCAACAATCTAGATGATGCCATCATCTGCAAATCCTTCTATGCTAAGTATTTATTGCAACTTTTGTGGAGGACATAGAGCTTGTACCATGGATAATCATGATACAAATGACTTTCTAATATCTAAAATATCTTTGTTAACGTTGAATAGTAGATTGTCGTCATTTGAGGTTTAGGAATATTCTTGACGATACACAAGGAAATGAATATCTTCTATAGAGTGAAAAGCTTCCTACATATCATATGCCATCTGTCATAAGAAATAGTATAAGGAAAATAAATAGATTAAAAATAAAATAATTTAGCTCACATATTTTATAGCAGGTTCATGAAATTTCATTCAACCCAAAGCTTCCTTTGCAATAGGGTATTCTCCAATAATTAATTTCTACAACATCAAACTATATCAACCTTCCCATCTAGACAAATATAATCCTATATCTAATTCAATAGATAAAATTCTAGATTTCTGCCCCCCCCACTCGATTGTGATACCTTCTTAAAGGTGTGCCAAAAATCTACTCAACATGACATTATAACTATTTACATCATGGGCAATATGGGTAAACTCCCAACCAAAGATAAGTGGTTTCTAAAATATGATTTTTCTAGACATTTCCCTCATCCCATTTCACAATGGTAGCCAACAATCCAGATGATGCCACCAGATACAAATCCTTCTATGCTAAGTATTTATTGTAGCTTTTCTGGAGGATATAGAGCTTGTACCATGCATAAGCATGATACAAATGACTTTCTAATATCCAAAATATGTTTGTTAACTTTGAATAGCAGATTGTCATCATTTGAGGTTTAGGAGTCTTCTTAACCATACACAAGGACATGAATATCTTCTATAGAGTGAAAAGATTCCTACATATCATATGTCATCCATCATAAGAAATAGTATAAGGAAAAAATATATTAAAGATAAAAAATTTAGCTCACATATTCTAGAGTAGGTTCATCAAATCTCATTCAACCCAAAGCTTCCTCTGCAATAGGGTATTCTCCAATAATTAATTCCTACAAGCTCAAACTATATCAACCTTCCCATATAGACAAATATAATCCTATATATAATTCAATGGATAACATTTTAGATTTCTAGCCCCCATTTGATAATGATACCTTCTTAAAGGTGTGCCAAAAATCTACTCAACATGACATTATAACTATTTACATCATGGGCAATATGGATAAACTCCCAACCAAAGATAAATGTGTTGTGCCTTTTTCCCATAAGAATTTATTAGCATACCCTTTTTAGTTGAGAGAAGATCCTTTGGATAGTGGGATACAATCTTTAGTTCTTGTGAGGGCATCCAAAAATCACCCTTGGACAATTCACTGCTAGCATCTTTACAACAACTTTTGCTCACTGACTTGATACTTGTCTCAGGGGAGTTTTCCTTGAGGGTCTTTTGCCCAACACTTTGCCTTAAGGTAAAAGTCTATATATATTGTTGTATTTAATCTTGATCTTCCATATTATCAATACAAGAAGATACATATCCACCAGTTGAATATGCAATAAGTGTGAAATCAGACAGCTCAAACTGTTCACACTTTGTGTTTTCATCGAAGTTGGCTGATGTTGCATGTTCTTCATCAGAATTTGTCCATACTGTTGTGTTTGCTTTTTCTACAGTACAACTTTCATCCACACTGCCCCTTGAATGCGATTTCTCCTCATTCATTTCTTCAATCTTATCCTCATTATACATCATACTAGACAATCATCATTCTAGTACAGAACAACCTCTGGATGTTATTGATGAATAATTGTAGTTAATGGGTTCTCATGTAATGATTCCCAATACCAATGGAACAACATATAATTTGAATCACTCATATAATGGAACAACATATAATGATCTCCTATAGTTATGTATGGCCTTGTCTAGTACCTATGGCCTCTTGGACAACCAAGATTGAGCTCAAACTCACCCCAGCAAATGAAAATAATGCTCAGGGGAGAAGGAAACGACTTTAGTAAGTAGAAATCCACCCAAGAACTCTTAAGAACACTCTAGGTAAAGAGAGAGAAATTCTTAACAGTCGTATAGAAACCAAATTAGAAACTCCTTGAGGAAATGGAACAGCTCCAGAACCATGGCAGTTGATCTCTAACCCAACAAGAAAGTGGATTATGAGTAACTCAGAGGTGATGCATTTCATAGAGCATCAATCAATAAAGAGTTTCTGAATGATGCTAATAGAAATTCAATGGAGAGTTATTTATTTCATCCATGAGCACAAAGGAAGGGAGAAAATATAAGATAATGAAGGAGTAAGAATGATGATAACTCATACACGATAAGTTTATTATATCTTAGGAACATATATTAGATGGGAGCCTAGCACATTGCCTTCATTTTTAAAAGAGAGATGTCCATGTGCGAATTAACCCTCATTCCATGTGAGACTATTGCAGCATAACTGCTATGGGAAAATGAAGGAATTGTTCACGGCAATTAAACATTGAATTGAGCTAGTTTCAGTGTTGTCCAATTAGGGCTATTGCATCTTGTCAAATGCAAAGATTGCGGGACATTTCAACATTACAAAGGCAACAATCCAGGCATAGTCACTCTTTGTTTAGTTAAGTCAAAGCTCATGGAGAATGATATCCAAATGTTTTAGCCTATATTCAACCTCTTTTGGGTAGCAACCAAGAAAGTGAAAAAGCTCGAAGTCTGTAATCCAACGAGAGAAGAAAAACTGAGGATAAAAAGAAGTCTACAACACTTGAAGAAACCGAAGTCTGTGACTAAGCTGAGTCTCATTCTAAAGCTACCTATTTGCAGCAGGACCTAAATATCTATGGTAATGATTCAAGGGTTTGCTGTAGTAGCCAAAGATCAGTAATACAAGGTAAACAGCCTATAATTGGAGGTCATTGTATTATAATAAGAGACTAAACCTACAATAAGGATAGAAATTCAGAAGCTGCTTCTGAATTTGACTAGGCAGAGACTCAACTATTGACCTTGACTTAAAGAGGAGGGCTGACCTGGAGGGACTCTTTGCTCTTTTGTCGGATATCTCATTTTGAATAAATTCAATAAGAGGAGGATTGTTGGGTTTTCCCCTATTGAGAGGGTTTGACTTGCCTTGAAAGCCTAAATCTTTGTGTCTCATACTTCTTTGTGTTCTTGGAAGAACAATTTGTGTAATTACTTGATGAAAGAGAAATATTAACTAACAAAGAAAAGAAAACTTATATAGGAGTTTACTTCCAACTGTGAAGGAATACAATGAGAACATAAAATTTGTGGATCTTAAACTTGGCTAGGCCACTGCACCTACAAAAACCTAACTCATTAAGCCATAAACTAGAAACCTTCTGTGGAACTCCAAAAACAACTGAATTAGAATGAATTATCAACCAGAATCAAGGGCCTTTACACTTTACATTTGGCAATCTATTGCAGTATGAATATTGAGGTCACAACTATTCATTTATATTGCATTGTTGTAAGAAAGGATGATCATATTTTATATATTTTATCTAGTAAGGCCTGCACTTCATCATTGCCATCTCTAACCAAGGTTTCATGTTCCCATTGTAATGAAGAAAAGCTACATTTTCAATCTCTGAGCAGTCCACGCTAGGATTATATCCTAAACCCAACACATGCCAAGACTTGTCCAAAGGATGGGTCAAGCCATAAAACGTTCAATCCAGGGGGTAGTGTTCCAAGCTTCCACAACACTCTATCCTCATTCTGACATACAATAAAAGAAAAACTTAGAAATCGAACAAAGAAAAACCCATTAAGTTTTCTAGCTAGTTACTTTAGATTTACTTCAAATACTTTAAAGTAAGCATCACAAGAATTAACATAAATAAATCACACTACACACTTACTGTGTTCTGCCACTTGTGATATATTCCTGTTATATCTTGTTTCTTCCATTCTTTGAGATCAAATACATTCATCCCATATGCCCAACCACAAGCATTAGGATCAAAGTCAAACCGGAAAAATCTTTCTCCACAACTTTCCACTGAACCATTAACCTTTCCATGAAGATCTACTAAGGACATCAAATCTTTCTGCACCACAATATCATCATCCAAGAAAAGGATCTTGTCCGTTTTGGGATAAACTTGTGGAAGATAGAAACAAAGATGATTTAGCATGGATAAATATTTTGGATTTATATATTTCAAATTGGAGGAACGTGCTGAGAGTGTAGTCGAGTGATCTGCCTTGAAATAATACTCTTTCATCGCTGCAGGTTCAAGCTGGTGAGGACAATAGGAGGAATTTAGCCATTTAAAATCATCAACATTTTCTATATGTATCGCATCTTTTCTTGGGGGATTAAGTAAAAACCACATTTTCATGGCCCCAAAATTTAACTTGTTTGTGATGAGATGAAATACATGTCTCTCGGATTCCTGCAAACACATGTAAATCACCTACAATGAGATCCAAATATTAAATATAAAATGCAGCAAAACTGTTGGACTTCCAAACTTTAGAGTTATTTAAATTAATAACACTTCACCTTAGCATTCATGGCAGTTGAATTCACAAGCACAGATGCAGCTAATACATTGTCAGAAAATAATGCATAGTGACAAAGAGTCGGATCCTCCAACTTGTCCGTTTTAGGAAATTATCGCTTTTCAAGAGGAAGAAGGTAATAATCTATGGTCAATCGCATGGATAGATAGTGCAGGCCCTTGGGAACAGTCTTTGTTTCCAGCAGACTTAAAAATTTACTTTGCTTTTCCAAGGTCCTTACTTGCTCTTCTGCACACTGAAGCATGTCTTGCAACTTCTTTGTTACTGTTGCACAGCCATAAAATTTCTCTCTAGCCTTGGATAGGACATGACCCATAGCCTTGATCTTCTCATGTGCACTAAAACATTCATATCAATTACCAGTCACGAAAAAGAGAATGAAAAGCTGAAAGATTGAGACACAGACTGCAACTTTAAAAGAAACAAAGGGTATGAACACCAAATGCAAATGGAAGCACTTACTAATCTTGATCTAGAAAAAGCCAATGTGAACATCTAGGGGGTAGTGTTCCAAGCTTCCACAACACTCTATCCTCATTCTGATATACAATAAAAGAAAAACTTAGAAATCGAGCAAAGAAAAACCCATTAAGTTTTCTAGGTAATTACTTCAGATTTACTTCAAATACTTTAAAGTAAGCATCATAAGAATTAACATAAATAAACCACACTACACACTTACCATGTTCTTCCACTTGTGATATATTCCAGTTATATCTTGTTTCTTCCATTTTTTGAGATCAAATACATTCATCCCATATGCCCAACCACAAGCATTAGGATAAAAGCGACTGGCTATGTGCGGATTGGAAAAATTAAGGTATTTGTCAAACCGGCGAAAGATTTCTCCACAAGTTTCCACTAAACCATTAACATTTCCATGAAGATCTACTGTCCACAAGGGCATCAAATCTTTCTGCACCATAATATCATCATCCCAGAAAATGATCTTGTCCAGTTTGGGATAAACTTGTGGAAGATAGAAACGAAGATGATTTAACATGGATAAATATTCAGGATTTATATATTTAAAATTGGAGGAACGTGCTGAGAGTGTAATCTAGTGCTCTGCGTTGAAATAATACTCTTTCATAGCTGCGGATTCAAGTTGGCGAAGCACAGGGCAATAGGAGGAATTGAGCCATTTAAAATCATCAACATTTTCTACACGAATTGCAGCTTTCCTTGGGGGATTAAGTAAAAATCACATTTTCGTGGCCCCAAAATTTAACTTGTCTGTGACGAGATGAAATACATGTTTCTGAGATTCCTGTAAACACAATTAAATAACCTACAATGAGATCCAAATATTTAATGTAAAATGCAACAAAACTGTTGGACTTCCAAACTTTAGAGTATTTTAAACTCATAACACTTCACCTTAGCATTCATGACAGTTGAATTCACAACCACAGATGCAGCCAATACATTGTCAGAAAATAATGCATAGTGATAAAGAGTTGGATCCTCCAACTTGTTCTTTTTAGGAAATTTCGCTTCTCAAGGGAAAGCAAGTAATAATCCATGGTCAATCGCATGGACAGACAATGCAGGTCCTTGGGAATAGTCTTTGGTACCAACTAACTTAAAATGTACTTTGCTTTTTCAAGGTCCTTACTTGCTCATCTGCAGACTGGAGCATGGCTCACAACTTCTTTGTTACCATCCCACAGTCATAAAATTGTTCTCTAGCCTTGGATAGGACATGACCCATAGCCTTGATCTTCTCAGGTGCATTGAAACATTCATATCAATTATAGGCCATGAAAAAGAGAATGAAAAGTAGAAAGATTGACACACAGACTGCAACTTTAAAAGAAAGAAAGGATATGAACACCAAATGCAAATGGAAGCACTTACCACTCTTGATTTAGAAGCAGCCAATGTGAAAACTATTACCTTTGAGGTAGATTAGAATCTGCATTAGCCTCACCCAGTGTACCCTGACATTCTTTAATACAAAGCATCAATTCATGGTATAAATCAAGATTATTCCTAGCCTGGGAAATGCTTGAATACACCCTAGCCATGATCAGTTGGTCTCGCATCAATCTAACGGTGGAGTCAGAATTTTCGTTCTCATTCTCCCACCTCCAAATGCTGTATTTTCCCAGGACAGTAGAATCTACCTCCTTGGAATGTTTATTTGCTACGTTTTCAAGCTCAACCTATTTTTCTTCATCCTGTTGAATCATCTTTGTTGACCTTTTCTCCCTCCTCTTTTGTCTCAATTATTGTAAGGATTAAACTACTATGAATTAAAGCATACTATGCTAAAATCTAAGAAATATAAAATTTTTCTATTGGAGAAGTAACATTCAAAAAGGATTTTGGAAAATAATATAACAATTCCCTTTTCCATGAGAACAAAAAGTAGCGAACTAGTGCAGCAAATAATTTTACCCTATGCGAAACTTTTGTTTGACTTTCTTCAAGCTATAGATGGTCTACATTACAACAACCATTGTCCTGGGAGTTTCACTAGAAATTACCTTACAGTAGGCTACCAACATCATAGATCAGTTAACCAGGGAAAATCAAAACTTACCATCAAGAGCATTCTCTTTGACATCTCGATGTTCACTTCCTGTGTCATCCTCTTGAAACCTCATAAGAAGTTCTTCATCATTGGAAGTTTTTTTCTAGACCTCCTCATTCATTTTACCCCCTTCACGATTTTCGTTGCCTTCTTCATTGAAGATCACACCATATTGTTGCGAATATAACTTTTTTGAGCTGTCTCCAGAAGTCGTTTGCCTCTACTTGATGTACACCATTAGAAATAGAGAAGCACCCCTGCCAATGTCAATTTTTTCTTCCTGCTTGATACAACCCTACTCAACTACATAGATCATCATCACATAGGTTTCCTTACATGTTCAATAGAGAAAATAACCAAAATCTTCACCAATCGTACCTAAGAGTTAGTAATATCCGTTTGGTTTACTTTGGAGGGCCTTTCTAATACCCATGAGGAAGATAAGTCATTCTGTCCAATAATATTTAAGTTTAGAGTTCCTGAGTCCTCTGTGATAGCTGTTATGACATCAATCACCTGCCCAGTAAATAAAATTTATTTTCAATTCTCTACTCAATAAGGGAGAAATCAAATTTAAGATATCCAAATGCAGCAAGTTTCTTACACTTGCCTCCTTTGGGAAGAGAGAATCAACACTCTCTGTTGAACTCTGCTTTCTCCATTCATCTACCTGTTCCTGTGAACCCCACAGATAAATAGGTAAGAGTGATTTTAAACATATGATAGAGCTCTAGTATCCTCAATAATTCCTCTCTATTTCAATCCACTCAGGTTGATTAAATTTCAGTTTAGGGACACTATTTACTTTTTGGGATTAGACTAACGTAAGTGTAAGTGCATTGCCCAGATCCTGAAAAGGAACAAAATGGCCATAGAAAAATAGAATTGGTTTTCAAGATGTGGAAAGAGAATACGATTCTAACAGATCCATCTCCTGAGAAGTTGTGCCCTGCTATTTTAAATGATAAAAAATGCATAAAAGGTTAGGTAGAAAGACTTGATGGAGAAGAATATCTATAAAAATACTGAAATGCTAAAAAGAGGGTTGCTTTGCTATCATGCATATGCTAAGATCAAGATTTCATTACACATCAATAATAAAATGGTGTGTATAATATCTATCGTTTGTTTTGGCCAGTGTGCTCTGAACATTGTGGGAACAGTGTGAAAATTATATGTATAGCAGAAAGTAGCTGGTGAACGAGATTGTCATTGTGAATTGGGTCTAGGTTTGGTGGATCAGAACTGGTTTTAGCTTGACTGATGAGAAGTGGATGTAGCTTTATGGATGGAAAGTGGGTCTAGCTTGGATAATGAGTGGACAGGAAGAATGAGTGTTACCCTTCCCACCCAGATCCAATTCCCACAAGATTCAATTCCCATGAGTAAGATGTTGAACTGAACTCTTAACAAATATATTTTTATAATACCCACCTAGCTTATGCAGAATCGAGCGCACACTTCGTACCATCCTACTCAGAATGAGGAGTGCCCAGCGAATTCACCTAGCAGTTTCCTAGTGAATTTACCAGTCACATGCATTTCCCTTTGTTAAAAAATTGAAAGAGCATTGTTATTTCTTGCAATCGAGATGAATGTTTTCATTATCTCTCGCAAGGGAAATTACCCTAGGGGCAGTTGGTAAAACATTTGCTCTTGCATGAGAGAGGTACAAAATTTTGAAGCTTTCTCCTGGTAGGTATTGTACCGTGTTAATGCAGAGATGGAGTTCACAACTTCACACAGATCAAATGAAAGGAAACCTATAAAGAAAACTCACAAAATGTCTGGAAAAATGCTAGAGGTGCTAAACTTTTGATAATAAGCGAGGAAAGTAAGTTTGATAACATCCGCGCTTTCAGGTCTTGCAAAAAATCTAAAAGGAAAATCAAATTCCAATGTAGCTCCATGGGGTTTTGGTTCAATGGTTAACCAAGGGTGGTGAAGGCAAATCAAATTTCGAAGTAGGTCCATGGGGTCTTGGTTCAATGGTTAACCAGGGGTGATGATAATTCCCCGCCAAGGCTCAAATCACATAAATACATTGTTCAATGGGTTCTCAATGAAAGGGATCTTTCTAAAATATTATAAGATGACTACACTTCATTGTAATGGAGATCTTACTTGAATGTTGTAAGAAATCTACAATTCATTGTAATACTACCAGATTAATAAAGGGCATGCTTGCCGATAAAGATAAATTAAACGCTGACCCACCCCAAAAAAAGACACATAAGCAACCTGATGAGGGAGGAGGGCAGGAAGAAGCTTACCAACGAGGGACGAGGGCAGGAAGAAGCTTACCAGTGAGGGAGGAGGGAAGGAAGAAGCTTAACAGTTGCAGATGTAGATGCAGAGTGATGAAACCTAGCTGCCAAAAAAACCAATGGCATGACCACAAAGATAACAAGGAAGCCCATCATAGCTATTCGATGATGAAAACCCCGACCTCCCAATCCTCCATTTCTACCACGCTAGTAGTCCTGCCACCCTCCATTCCACACACCTCCTCTTTTCATAGGCATCTTTAGATCTAAACCCTAACACCACTTTTCTCCTTCTCCTCCTCCTAAACTGATATCGAGCAATGCAACCCTTACTCAATCATAATCCTCTACATCACACCCATATCATGGTTAGCAGAAATATATGAAGTCAACAACAACCAAAAAAACCCTTAGATCTCATATATACTTTAGAGCATTTGATAGAAAAATTTACCAAAGGCATTACGAAATGGATAGATCAACCGATTTCATGCAATTTTGGGAAAGAAAGGGACATTGACATGGTAAAAACCTAGATGAAGATGGGCATAGGGGTCGAAAGTAGACAGATTTGAGGGTCTCCATCTCTGTTAGCCTTTTTGGTTAAAAAACCAAAACATATAATTAAGGGAAACACATCATTCTGATTCAGATCCCAACATAGATGTTATTATTAATGGGGATCCTCACTAGTCTGGCTGATTGTTCATACACTATGACATTGGAAGAGGAAGAATAGGTAGGCAGCGTTGGGTATATATGACGCCCCTCAAATTACTAATTTAACTAAGAAGGTACCGACTTGGCATGCCTTGCATTGAGGCATGTAAAGGTAAAGGGAATGCTATGGGGGTAATTTGATGCAAAGCAAGGGTGAATTATTCCTCCCTGAATGCACATCATGAGACTGTGTTTAAGATTTACGATTCTGAAGCTGTGAGAATACTAGAGTATAAGCACAAGAGAGAAGCTAAACATATTGTGATCTAACATTTAAAATGGTGACTTGTTGATTCATTTCTCATTTAGAATGAAGAGAAAAAAATTGATGATTGGGGGAGAGAAATGATGAGTGTTCTATTGAGTAAAGGAAATACATCATTTTGAGGCCATGGATAGATCTTAATGGTCTAGGATGCCAGTGTTAGTACAACCTTACCTAAATGCCTTATGACTACCACATGGATGAGTGTTACATTTACATTATTGATGCACTAACCATAGGGAGTTGGTATAATATTCATGGTTATGGGTGCTTATAAAACTGGGTTGTCATATACCTATGAAGTGAAAGGGAAGCAAGTACCCTTTCTTCAAGATAGGAGTAAGGCTGTAAGCTTTAAACCAGCCTACAAAGAAAAAATTTGTTAAAGAATACATTATACACATCCTGTGTCCATTAGTATGAACCGGTTTATAAACATAGTGTTGGATTAATGTCATAGCACTTCTAGAAGTTGTTTTGATTCTCAGAAAACATGTTGTATGTTGTTGTCAGTTTCGAATTTTTCACAAGAAACAGTTGGTCCTTTAACAAGACTCAAGTGTGCCAACATGGACTAAAGAAGAGGTTATTAGCATAATAAACCCTCTTCTCAGACCAGTATGTCAATTTTAAATTTAGTAGAAATTGGCAATAAAACATATGATGTTCTAGAAGCTAAAAGACAGACAACACAAGAATCTACAACTTCTTACCACTATTGTGGTCATGTTTAGCTTGTCGCGCCAAAATGGTATCAAAGTTAGGGTGAGGGAAATGTATCAGAGCTAAGGTGAGGGCAATCCCAGGCAAGGAAGAAAGAAGTCACAAGAAGTTGTTTGACAACACTAACCTCCTTCGTCTTCAAACATCAGCCATCGTGAAGCACTGAAACTCCCACTGCAAAATTCTAGGTTGCAGATCCCAGAAAGGAAATGAGATCAAGGCCTCATTATTAAAGCATCTCTAGGATAGAACACTCTGTCAAACTGTTGGTCAAATGATCTATATCTAATGCCTTTTGTCATGACTATAGCTAGGAAGCTTTGCTTGCTTTAGGGTCAAATCTTCTATTATGAATCACCCTTGAATTGAATTTGGTTTGGAGATAGTGTCTCACTCGGAATTCCTTGTCTGTTGCAGGTTTATATAAAATCATATTTGAAGCTATAAAGTTCCTAGCATCTAAGCTCATATATATAATATTATTCTTGAGCTCATTGAAATGCCCTCGGCCTTGTATTAGGGCTTTGTCTGTCTCACAAAGAAGTATAAAAGGCTACAAAAGGTGAAGTATCCTCGACCCTTGGACATCAATCAAGAGGGTTTGAAAAATAGTGTTCGTGGTTTTCCATTGGGTAGATGCTTATTGAAGGTAAAGGATCAACCTTTGTGTGTCTCTGAGATTCTGGCATCAAAGGAAAGGGGGTTCATGACAAATAAAGATGATTTCAAGGATCTTGAAATTTGAAACACAATGTTCTAAAATCTCATTTAAATAGGTATGACTATTATTGGTGTCTAAGCCAAATGCATCTCAACATTTCTTCTCATATCAACTCATTGAGGCAATCGAGAAACACACCTGGGTTTAGCCTAGAGCCATCACTTTTTATATGATTTTTACATCTTGGGTTTAAAAAACCTTTATATACTCTAATTAATAATTTCTAGTACCGATGCTTGGTGCATGCTGCACATTATTTTTCATAGCTTCCATATTTGCATTCCAATAGCTAGAGCTAGGATAGAATTAGTCTTAGTCAAAGAAGTCTATTTTATTTGATGGATTCATACTAAATTTAATTTACTATGGTTTTTCCTTTCCTTTAATTTACTCTGGTTTCAATAACCATCAAATCTTCCAAAGATAGAAATTCGATAATAGAACTGGAGTCACATAGAGACTTACCACTGCGAGAAATGGATATCGTCGAAAGTTCTTTCCCAAGGCTTGGCGGGTCGATGGGCACCATTTATTTTTTCCCCTCTCTCCCAAATTTATGAACAGCCTTTGCTGCAGCAACCTCAGAGGGGTTTTTGTTTCCTGTGCTAGGGAAAATGTATGATTCTGAAGGGGATGTCCAACAAAAGAAGCTTTTTCATTAGTTACTCGAGTCCATAATTTCTGGAATAGGTCTATCAATCTCTTTCATGGTTTGAACAAAATTGCTGAAACCTTCTCCAGAATTCAAAAATACAGGGTATGAACAAAAATGCGTCACCCATTGTTCTTCTTCCATTCTTGAAAGCTCCTCGAGGGTTCTCCTTGAGGGTTTGAACAAAAATGGCATCACCCACCTCAAAATTTTATTTGGTGACTGGTACGTGGGAGAGAAAATGTCTTAAATAAAGTTATTAAATTGCCATGGTTTGTTTTAACAAGCTCGTATGAAAAATATATATATATATCTTCTAATGCCTCTCAATGTCTTCCATGGGGAATTTTGATTATGAAAAATATAATAAATAAAATGAAATTTTAAGATGGATTATGTAGTATTGATTCAATGGAATGGAATCATTTTTAAATGTTTTGGAAACTTTTTTCACGATGTTTTCAGACATTTTTTTTTTCTAGACAATTTCACCTTTTTCAAAGGGGGAAGAGGCGATAGTCTCTTGTAGTAGTGATTCAATAAAATCTAATCATTCTTAAATTTTTGGAAACCTTTATCCATGATGTTTTTAGACATTTACCCTTTTTCTAAAAAGTTTCACCACTTTCAAAGGGGCAAGAGGCGACAATCTCTTGTTGCTCTTTCACAAAAGGTGTCATGTCACTCCTCGTCAAAGGCACTAGAGTGACACAGTTCAAAATGTCACATTCTGCCATGCTTTGAGTCCAGATTTTAAGCCATTGAGGTGGAAGGGTCTCTAAGCTTGTTTAGGTGTACAGTTAAAAATGAACATTTCACTGTCATTCTCATCTTCAAATAAAAGCTCATGGAAGAGCTCAGTATTCTCTTTTTATCAATCTGATAAATAGTTTACATATGGAAGAGGGCATATCTTGGCTACAAACAATGGCTATAAAGTTTGGGGTGGCATGGGACAACAATAAAAAGGTTTGTTGACAAATGTAGATCCTCCTGATCTCCCCCCAGGAATAGGCTTCGGTGCAAAAACGCTACATGAATCTTCAAAGGATAACCCAAATGTACATGTTACTAATCAACTCACCATTATGTCATGCCTCTAACATTTGCAATTGAACATAAATGTTGTTGATGGGGTTGACCTATCTAAAATATCTCCCACAATTGTTGTCAAACATGCATATTGATTCGGTTAATCCCCTAGATAATGTTAATCAAAAATACATATTAATATCCAACCTAACATGTCACTAATAGTGACAATGGAATGTGCATGGAAATGGCTAAGCTAATTGACCTTATATGTTGTTCATTGAGATGATTAACAATAGCTCACTAAGCTAGCCAAGTTGACAAACCATTAATTTTGTCATTGAACTAACATGCCTTTAATAGACACAACTAAATGTACATGATGTTACACTAGTAAACCATCATGGCATGCCTTTAATAGTAGTAACAAAGTGTGCAAGTTATAGATTGGGAAAACCAAACTAATATACCTATGATAATCATAATTGACCATACATGTTTGTTGTGATCAACCCTTCAAGTTTTCCCTTGCTTCTATACAAGATTAAGCATTCCATGCAACTCTCAAACTAACTTTGATACATATAAAAATTAAGTTTGTATTTACATGTTCGATTTGTGTTAAATTGTTTCCTTTTTAAAGGTCACGGGATTCAATCCAATGGAAATTAAGGTATGTACACATCCATAGATTAAATAGTTAAAGCATTGAATGGAAGGTATCCCTTGTCTTACAAACAAGGGGGTCTCATATGTCAACTTGGAAGCTACCTACATTATAACTTAATATAAAATAATATTCTTATTTTTTCAATTAATATGTATGCTTCTAATATTGAATATATTATTAAGGAGATTACCCCTTGACTAATTAGTGAAGTATTTAATATTCGATGAGAGAGTTGTAAGGCTGAAATTTTGGCTACCACAGGTTAAGTTTGGTGTTTGTATTATGTCAATGCAAAATTAGATTTCACAACTCTCCAGGAATCAATAAAAATCATTTACACATACCAATAAAAGGCATTCAATAGATGGTTAAATAAGTGGTTGGCAGGAGTTCACTATCATATCCATCCAAGGGTTTCCAAACTAGAGAAACAAGGGCATGTGTTTGATTTATGGGCTAACCTTTGAAAGATTGCGACGAGGAGAGGAGTTGGGGGAGTCCTTATTATGAAGAGGCCCTGCACCTCTTCATTTATTTCTTAAGGTAGGCTTGAAATAGGTGATTATAGATATATGATACATATAATATGAAAACCACTCACAACACAACAATATTGAACATTTGCATGAGACATAACTTAATTTATTTTCAATATATTTTTTCTTTAAAAAAGGCAAGATATGCTACCATGATGTAATACAATGATTCACCCATACTGACCACCAAACAAATGACCTGGACCACAGATGTTATGTACGATGACAATCATCCACTATAAGCTATGATTATTAGCCACTCTGACACCCCTCATTTATGGTCACTCACTAAACATGCTCATGAAATTTGAGATCATTGGACATGGTTAACATGCTTTGGTTAACACAATCTAGTATGGTGTGAGGGCCTTGCCTACAATGCAAGCTTTCTAACAGCCTTTACAACAACATTTCTTCACAAAAGGCATTTGACATTGATTCATAATTTTTCCTTTGTGTATGAGAAAGAAACTAAATGTTACTTCTCCCTTATCCAAGATAATGCACTTGATTAGAAATTGAACAATGTATCATGACATTGCCTTTCTCTCTTTGTGTGAACTTGCTCAATTAGCATCTAGATACCTTGTGAGACAAAACTCAAGGTATGTATTGCATTTGGTATTGTGTCAATTATTCAATTTTTATGTCCTAATATTGTGTTAATGGCCTTCCAATGCATGGTCAGTCTTGAATTAAAATTTTGACATGGAAAATCCCAATTTTACAATTTTGGCAATCAAAGGCACAATGTTGGGACAATGTGTATCCATCTTGGTGGAAAATGGGGCAAACAAAATTTTTATTGATGCACAGTTGGTGGAGTGTAGAGGCATTCATAGATTGATATATATCCTGAACAACATGGGTGAGAGAGGATTCCCATGCTTCACCTCACTTGTCTTCTTGATTGTTGGTTTTATATGTTGAGGATGTGGTTGATGGGACAAATGTTGAGGATATGGTTGATGGTTTGGTATTGAATTCAAAATCCTTCCTTGACCCTTTCGCCAAAGAGGTGTCTCCTAAAGTATCTCCAATAATATCCTATGAAGAGTCATAACATTTAACCGTGAATTATGGCCCACCATGATCATCTAATAATTAATTGAAATAGCGCTAAACCCCAATTTAGGGATTGGGTGAATCATATGGTGGGAGTATGCTAGTGGGAACCCTAAATAAATGACTTCAAAACCCCTTGATTTTCTACCTTGATGTCATTCATCTCCCAAATTTCTTGTTGGATACACATGTCCTACAAAACATGACAAGGAATATTAGAGGGAGTTGACAAGGACATTAGGTTGTCCTAGAACATCATAAAGTGCATCCACATGGATGAACATGGAATGGGAATTAAGGTCATAAAGTATACTAGAGTGTTAGACAAATAGGGTGCATCAAAATATTTTTGGAATGTCACAAAGGGCAATATACAATTCTTATCTCCTCTAAAATGCAATATACATTTATTGTGGTGATAGTAACCACAAGATTCTTAGAACTAGTGGTATAGTGTTTTGTCATGAATGATGTCAGGGATTTTGGGCATAAAATAGTTCATGGGGCCGAATCAAAATTTCAAGGGACATGTCAACGATCTCTGGTGAAATGGGGTTAGTAGCCAAAGGATACCTTTGAAATAATTTAAGGAGAGTAGGGAATATTTAGAGGAGGCCAACTCAAGAAACCATAAGCAAGAAAAGGGGGAAAGTATCTAACAAATATGGTTAGAATAGGCATCAAAATCCCCATCCTTGAATGAAATGGTGGTTTACACAGGGCTCATGAGAGAATATGGGAAGGACGGTAGATTGGCATGGTCAGAAAATGAGAGAAGGGTTTTATCTACTAAAGGAATATGGGATGGAGGTTATGTCTAAGTTGAGGGAGGCCTTTAGCTTTTTTGACAAGGATGGAGGTGGATGTATCACAACAAAGGAGCTTGGGACAGTAATGCATCCTTTGGATCAAACCCCCAACGTATATTGGAAGTGGTCCAAATGTTTTATATTCAATAATCTAGTGCCAAATACAATAAACCACAAAAGAGTAGTTCTAATCTGGCTGTACATGGAACATATTAAATACACCATTCCAAATTGATTTTACTCTAGAGAATCAAAGAAATAGATGATTATGGTCATCAATCGCCTCCATACAGAGAAAACAACAACTAGGCCCACTCTATCCTTTACGACACAAATTGTCCCATGCCAAGATCAAGACGGAAAGATACATTTACTGATATTCTTAGGCAGAGCGAAAATATGAAGTCAATACATAGAGATGCTCTAAAGGACTGCTCGAACTAGAGTCAACTTGCCTCCTAGGGAGAACCTCTTGTGTGCCCATTATAAAAGTATACAATGCATTTTCTCTATAATTCAGCTCCAATCCTTAACTCCATAACGATTAGGTTGGAGCATAAATCTAAGATATTTAAAATCTGCATCTAATGCAGTGGAGATAACACCAAAAATATGATAAATCTCCAGTACCTATGGATCATCTGGGTAAGAATAAATCATATGATATTTAATATTATTCATAAGGAGTCCAAAGACCGATCAAAATAGGTCAATCTACCAAATAGTAACACATCATCGAAAAAAATCAAAGGAGTAACTGTGACTTGTCTACCTACACTCATGTAGCAATTTTAATCCATCTACCTCCACACCTGCAACCAAAATTACCACCCTTGTGAATTTTGTGACTAATTCTTTAAAAACCCTATATTTTATCCTCAATGTCTTCTTCTCACAAAAGTTGTCATAGATATTTTGAAGTAGGCATATTATCTACTAACGAATATTCTGTAATTTTCCTCTACCATCCTCGTAGAAATTATGGTGTAGAGTTGCAACTACTCATGAAGTTTTAATCAAAATCATAAGACACAAGCCTACTCTACTTCTCTCCGGAAGTTAATTCACAATTTAGAACCAAAATTTCATACATGCAATAAGAAATAACACACATGCACACAAAATTTTTCCTAAGGAAAACAATATGCTAAAAACCCCAATGTCTGTTTGCACTAATATGATCAATAAAAATGTATTGCAATTTATTTTCTCAACTGAACACAGCCTACAAGTGAATAACTTGTCTCTCTGCTCACTAAGAAACTGTAAGTCAGACTTAGTAAATTTCTACCTCTGCTTGAGCCCATATTTCATTTCAATTCCTTGAGAAATTAGGCGCCTATTATTTAGGAATTTTTACAAAATGGATTGCGAAATTCCCAAGGTTGATCATATGAATGTATGCAACACCTATACACTCAAGGCTAGTCTACAATTGATGTTACACTGCCTTAGAATCTCCACCACAGCTGGGGAACTCGAATTCTCCATGCATTCGCTATTTTGGGTTGATTGATTAGCTAGTTGGATGATCACTAAGTTTGACTGAAGTCCCACTGCACAATTGGCCTTCCACTAGTTCCTCAAGCAGTTGGAACTAGTTTAACTGAAAATAACTTGAGATAACTGACTTTGATTGCTACAAATTAACAGTCGTACATGCTTAACTGAACTATAACTCCTCCAACTCGAATTTACTGTGTAAACCAAGTGACACAAGCCATGTCACACAAGTTAACTACATCCAAGCTATCTGTTGATGTGGAAATTCAATTTTTCTCAATTTAATTAAGGAAAAATCAAATTGAGAATTTCTTGCTACATTTTTTAAGACTCCCTCTCTGCAAGAAAGGAATTATCAACCACCCTATCCTACACCTAAGGAATATGAACTTCCCTCTTAACGAAGATTTTGTCAAAATGTCAACATCTTACTCCTCTATCTGAATGGAGCGTAGCAACATCATCTGCCTCTAGACATAGTCTTGTAAATGGTGATATTGGATATCTATATGCTTGGATTGATCATGACATATAAGATTCTCAGAGAGACTGATGCAACTCTGATTATCACAATTGGATCCATCATCTGACCAAATAGTCGAACAAGTATCTTTCTCATCCATATCGCCTCACATGTTTCTTTACTTGCAAACATGTATTATGCTTCTATCTAGCTAAGCATCACAGATCATTGCTTCCTGTCGTACCAAGAAACAACTAAAAATCCAACACTAAAAATTACACTTCATGTACTCTTTCGTTCTAATGGACTTCGTGCCCAACCTGCATCTATGAAGCCACACAACTTCACTCCCTCTGCTCATCTATACCATAGCCCAAACTAGGTAGTTCCTGTGAGGTACCGTAAAACATGATTAGTTTTCTTCCAAAATAGTTTGGTTGACCTAACCATAGTGTGTCTTAGATCATTGAATGCACATCACATATCTAGTCATGTGTTCACAAGATACATGAGTGGACCCAATAGATGTCAATAAATGGTACCATCCACTTCACCTGAAGTGGCATCCTCCTTCCTCTAGTTGTTCGTTAGAGGTGTTTCCATGGGTTTACAACACTCCATGTAGAATCTCTATAGTATCTCATTTTCATACATGCATTTATAGACAAATAATTACACATCACCTTGCCATACTTCCAACCCGAGAAAGTAGTGCATGAGACCCATGTCCTTCATTTAAAATTCCCTTGCAAGGTCCTCCTTGCAAGATATGATCAACATCTCATCACTAGTTAAAATAAAATTATCAACATATAAGACAATAATAAGAAATTTACCTTCTATCCATACGTGATGAGGTTTACATCTGGTTCACTTATGGTGAAGCCCAAACCAGTGAGATAACTATTGATCTTGGTGTACCTAGGACGAGGTGCTTACTTGAGATCATACTGTGATCACTTGAGTTTGCACACATGAGACTCTTGATCAAATGTCTCAGAACCTTTTTGTTACTCTATGTACACCTCCTCCTTAATAACCCCATTCAGAAATGTTTTTTTTACACCCATCTAGTGGATATTTCACCCCATCTGTGTAGCGACATGAAGAATTGATCTAATGGATGAGTACCTTACTGCAAGAGAAAAGGTCTCGTCATAGTCAATTCCCTCAACTTGAGAGTACCCCTTGGCCACAAATCTGGCCTTATACTTCCCTATTCTTCCGTTTATTTCCTGCTTCACCTTGAAGATCCATCCCAAACCCTCTATTGATTTATATGTTGTTCTTGGGATGTTTTCCCAAACACTGTTCTTTGCAATGGATTCATATTCCTCCACCATTGCATCAACCCATACAGGTTTCTCTATTTCTTCCTCAAAATAGGATGGCTCAATCTCTATAAGCTTAGTCATAAGAGCCATGTCGCCAGTGTACCTCCCAGGTGACCTCCTTTTCTTACACAAATTTGAAGGATAACCCATATTATCCCTTGCATCCTGCACAAGTATATCAACTTCCTTAGTTCTTTTTCTCCCTTCTTTGGAGGTTTTTATTTAGTGAATGTCTCCACTCTCTGCTCCACAATTTTTGGTTGCTCTACAAATTCTTAAGGTTCCTCTTTTTGAGCTAAAATATCATCTTTTGGTGGCATCTAAAGCTCCCTCTCAAGATAGCACCACATAGATTTCTCCTCTTGAGAAAGCCTCCTCCGGTGTAATATCATGCCAAGAATCCAATGAGAACTTCATTTCTGCAAACAAACTATTGTATTGCATGCCTCAACCCACAAACGCAGAGGTAGGCCTTGGTCATGCAACATCACCCTTGTTGCTCCCAAAATGCTATCGATAATTCTCTCAACCACCCCAGTCTGATGCGGATTGTGGGGTGTTCTCAACTCTTCTCGAATGCCTTCTTTCACACATAATTTTTTATATTCATTCAACACATACTCACCTCCATTATTGCTCCAGAAATCCTTCACCTTCTTGTTGGTTTCTTTCTCAAACAGTGCCTTGAATTCTATGAACTTGGAGAATGTCCCATCTTTCTTCTGCATAAAGAGATCCAACACTTATGTGAGAAGTCTATCAATAAAAAGGACAAAATATTTGTGTCGGGTAGTGGTGGCTATAAAGAAAGGTCCACAGACATCAAAGTGGATCCTTTCTTGGACTGCATGCGCTTTGTTGTCCCGATCATGAAATTTGGATTTTATGTACTTCCCTAAGGTACATCATTTGCATGCATCCTGCTTCTCAAGTTCTCCTTTAGGGAGGCTAGTGGATATTTGTTGTATACTATTTGAGGTGCCATGATGCAAATGGCCAAGGCTTATGTGCTAAAGTTCACCTACATCATGGCCCTGCACTTTCTCTTCCTTAGTTTTTAATGCAACACAATCTTCTACATCTAACTTATATAGATTCTTCACACAAACCTTGATCTTCTTCACCTGTCTCGTGGATATGTGTATCAGGAATGTTTTTCCTTTGTTGAAGATCACGTCATAACCACAGTCTTCCAAAACTGCAACAAAGATGAGATTTTTCTTTAGGCCTACAACAAACATGACATCCTTGAGCCTGAGAGGGGAGCCTGACTCCCTCTAAAAGTTGACTGTACCAATACTAGTCATTTTGCACCTTCCATCATCCCCTAGCTTGATGTACATATGGAGATCTTTATCCTCCAAGTCACTGAAAAGTCTCTACACCCTGTCATGTGGAACAATTCACCAGAGTCCTAGTACCATGCACTCCCCATCACTATGTTGGACATGCATGCAATAAGGGTAAATTCAAGGTCAAACTATGAATCCAAGGCTTCACCCACTAATCCTCCTAAGGTCTTCTCACTTGCCTCTTTCTGTGGGAACCTCATGGCATAATGCTTGTATTCATGACAGTGGAAGGATTTAATTTTTGAAAAATCTATCTTCTTTCTCCCTTGGTTGGACTCCGGTTTGGTTTGAGATTTCTTCCCCTTTTCCCTTCCTTCCCTTTCCAACCAATGCAAATTTTTCTTCATCCTTGCCTTTGGATGAGGTCCCATCTCTAGTATTCTACCTTATTTCCTCTTGTACCAATTCTTACCATAAGTGTTCCCAATTCGATAGTTTCTCCCTCCCGTTCACTTAATCTTGATAGGTATGCCAACTCTTGGAAAGGCCCAAAAGGGATATTTTTACCAAGTCATCCTTTTAAAGAGTAACACCAACTCCTGCAAGCTCATCATGAACTTGTGTGAACCTCCTCAGATATTGTAGGGTAAAGTCATTTTTCTACATCTTGATATTTAAAAAGTTTATCCTTGAGCACCAACTTTTTGTGGTCGCTACTATTCTAGAATAGATTTTTGAGTGCCTACCACATTCCATAAGGATTTTATTTCCCATGGAGATTGCTGACAATGTGGTCTCGTACTCCCTCCAATATTATTATCCACACCTTGGCTACAAATTTCTTCAACTGAGCAAGGTTTTGGGCATCAGATTCTGCTAGTTTTGTAACATCTCTCTTGATGTATTCTAGCAATCCATTGTCATCGAATACCTCCTCCATGCGATCCTTGCAGTCAATGAAATTAGAGTTTCCTTCCATGAAATACTCTAGCCTCAGCCCATTGAATGTCATATTTTCAGTTCCTAAGAGCTCTTGCTACACTGAGCTGCAAATTCGAACCTCCTGAGAAACAAATTCGAAATTCATGCTCTGATGTGAATCTTGCTATGATACTATGTAGAAATTATGGTGTAGATTTCCAACTCATCATGAAGTTTTTTCAAAATCATAAGACACAGACCTACTCTACTACTCTACGAAAGTTAATTCACAATTTAGAACAAAAAATTCAGACATGCAATAAGAAATAAAATACATGCACACAATATTTTTCATGGGGAAAGAAATCTTCTAATAACTCCAATTCCTTCTTGCATCAATCTTATGAATATATATGTATTACAATTTATTTACTCAACTTTGCACAACCCGTAAGTGAATAACCTATCTCTCTGCTCACAAGAAGCTCAAACCCAAACTTTGTCATTTTCTACCTCTGCTTGAGCCCCTATTTCCTTGTGCAATTCCTTGAGAAATTAGACCCCTATTACTTAGGTTTTTTCCAAAATGGATTGCACAATTCCTAAGTTTGATCATGTGACTGCATGCAACGCCTGTACGCTGAAGACTAGGCTACGACTAATATTAAACTTCCTTGGAATCTCCACCATAGCTGGGGAATTCGAAATTTTTGCATCCACTAGCAATTTTGGGATGATTGATCACTTAACTAGATGATCATTGCATTTGACTGAAGTCTCACTGCACAACTAGCCTTCCACTAGTTCCTCCAACAGTTAGACCTAGTTTAACTGAAAACAACATGAGATAACTGACTTTGACTACCACAAATTAGAAATTACACATGCTTAACTGAACTCTAACTCCTCCAACTTGAATTGATTGAGTAAAATGGGTGACACAAACCATGTCATATAAGCTAATTGCATCCAAGTTGTCTACTGATGTGGAAATTCAAATTTTCTCAATTTAATCAAGGCAAAATCAAATTGAGAATTTCTTGCCACATTTTTCAATAATCCTTCAAGCGAATCTAATCCATGTTGCCAATCTAGCACAAAAATTTGCTAATAACAACAACCAATGTATATAAGTAGCATTCAAAATAAATAAAACAATAAAAAACACATATTAAAACATAATCGATGGAGACCCCGAAAAGTACTCCAACTATGTTACCACCCATTAACGTTCTTCTAAAGTGCCTCCATCGCCCCTCTCACAATGCACACTTCTATTTTCAGCCTCCATCGCCCTAAATCCCATTAGTTGTTGTCAACATTCATCATTCTACTTCCCGAAGAAACCATCAATAGCGTAAAGATGAACCCCTAATCCTTTACCTTTTTACTAGCGCATCATATTGAAAATTTTAAGACAAAAAAATTCTTTTGTCTTAAAAAATTGTCTTAAAATTCCCCTCCATGTAGTAGTCTAGAATGAAATGACATACTTTAGGAAATTGGTTCACTAAATTATTTCCTAAGGTAAAAGAAGGTTTTAATATGTAAAAGCCTACCCTACATGGTGCATTTTGATCAACCTAGTAATACATGACTAGGTGATCATTTTTTCGGTGACAACAGATTGTTGCCCAACATAAGAGTTTGAGGAGCACATCGTATGACGGAAATATGTTGTATCTTCACTTTCGCAAAACACCGAAGGGAAGTCATAGGGAGAGAGAGAGATCACTCAAGTAATAGGAAGGAGTGAAGTTGGAGGGGGTGAAACCTACCTGTGAGATAAAAGTTTCCTTTATTGATGAGTACAAGATCTCAATAAGGCGGGGAAGATATAGCCATATTTATGAGATAACCAAGTACAAATGATAATGGTGTACCTAACAATCTAGGTTTGAGGTACATAGTACATTATACACGATATGCTGGAATCAATGGGGAAAAAATGATACAATAAGATAATGATCCCCATATACATAATTTCCTCGAATACAGTGGCAGGATTGATACAATTAAGTATGTTGATTTGAGGACATGAGACATAATTCCCCCACGTTGGTGTGGTGAAGCGGGGGGGGCGCGGGGGAGGGGGCGGGGAGGAGTGCACAACCAAAGAGGCCGTGATGAATAGGAGAGGTATTTCAATATCTCAGTGGACCATTTTAAATAGTGGTTCATGTTGTGAGTTATGCAATCAACGGAAACAAAGCCATTCAAATAAAAATAACTTCTTCTGAGGCTAGATCATAATTTTCTGACATCTAGGTATGTGAGGGGCTACCTGAAGGGACATCCCCTCATGAAGTCTAGAACATCTCACACACACCTCAGAAAATCTAGGAAAATCTTCTAGATCACTAAACCACGAAGTGTATGTTTCTTGATCACGCGATAATGAGTTGAATTTGAGCACGCGAGAAAAAACCAAGTAAAAGGGAAATAATGATTCACTTTTCTTGATTAGACGCGCCAAGAAAGGATGAAAGATGAAACCAACGTACACCATCCTCTAGACTACTCTCCTGGAATAAATGTGTTGATTTTAACAAAATCAGGCCCACCAAAGTTTATGCAAATATGAATCCTCAACAAAGGCACAAGGATCATAGTATTATGGCTAATAACGACTAACACTGGGGATGATAATTGGAAGATATGGGGACTCATGGAGTTATGATTTACCTTGTCGGAGCATAACATGCAAGGTTGAACTCGTAGTGACTGACATAATTACATAAGGGATGGTCAATTACTCAGAAGGAGGATTTTCAAAGGCACATGAGGATAGATGGAGGTCAAATATAAGAAAAATGGGATGAATGCGACACATAGATGGATAATATATTGTAACAAGACTTAATGGGACTTTGAACAGACTCCATAGATGTATGGGTGACTCATCTCTAATTCTTTGAAGAAAGGTGACTCTGTGATGCTTCCGCATGGGAAAGGCTCGTTGCGCACCATAATAGAATGAGTAAATAGTTATTACCTATGACAAAACTCAACTCATAATTCTAAAATTTCAAAGGAAAAGTGGTACGCGAGTACATGTGACTCATATTGAGAGATTTGATTTAATGCACCAAAGTGAGACCTCATGGAAAAAATGGCTTTGTGGAGAAGTTTCAAATTATGAGAAACATGGAGACCCATTGTAGAGATCGGTGAGAGAATTCCAACAATACTGACGGTTTGTCAAACTGAGCTACCATTTACTCCTAATGGAAAAAAAAAAACTAGATTTTTTCCTATAAAAGGCCTTCTTGCCCCGAATTCCAATTCATTTGTATAGTGATTTGTTGGAGAATTTACAGAAGAGTAAAAGGTACTAAATCTTGGTCAGCTCGTAGCAGAGTCATTTGATTTTTAATCTTTGACTTAGTAGGTGGCCTTACCTGTCTAGAAATGACCTTAATGCCTCTTGGAAGGATGGTTTCTCATGAAGAATTAAGGAAGGAAGGTTGTCCATTTAATTTATGAAAAAGAGACATTATGTATGGAAAAGATACAAGTGAAAAGATGTTT